>VMDR010017625.1:0-19925 GCA_007922815.1 Macrotus californicus
AGTGGCAGGGTTAAGAGGAAGGTTTTTGCTATTCATAATAAGCCCCTTCCAACCATATCTGAGTTTATGCTAATGAGCTGACCCTTGCTGGGGTACTGGAAAACTTCAGGATAGGGGCTGGTTGCCAGAGGAACAAACCAAGTGATTATAAGGTTGCCACCTTCAGTCCCAACACCAACCTACAAAGGAGGGGACAGCGGATGGAGATTGAGTTAATCACCAATGTCCAATGAGTTAATCAATCATGCCTATACAAGGGAACCTCCATTAAAACCCTAAACAACAGGCTTCACAGAACTTCCAGGCTGGTGAATGTATTCATGTGGCAGGAAGGTGGCATACCCCAGCCTCCACGGGGACAGAAACTTCTGTACTCAGGACCTTTCCAGACCTTGCCCATGTACCTTTTTATCTAGCTATTCACTTGTATCTTTTATAATATCCTTCATAGTAAAATGATAATAGTAAGTAAAATGTTTTCATGAGTCTTGTGAACTATTACAGCAAATTATCAATTATCTAACCTGCAGAGGGTTCATGGGAATCTCCAGTTTGTAGCAAAGTCAGACAAAAGTGCGGGTTACATGGGAACCCACTACTTACAATTGCCATCTGAATTGGTGGGCAGTCGTGTGGGGCCAAGTTCTTAACCACTCGGGTCTCTACCTCTGGAGAGTTAGTATCAGAATTGAATTAAACTGTAGGGCAGCCAGTTGGTGTTTGTAGAGAATTGGAGAAACCTACACATTTGGTGTCAGAGTTGTTGGTAGTAAAAACAGATAACAGCAGAAACACTTAGGCATTTCTACACATAGCCACAGCATGTCACCTGCCAGGAAAAAAAAAGATTCCTCTATCAGAGAACATGCATACTTTCTTTCACTTGGAATATCAATTCTTTTTGAAAATGCTGGCTGAACATGGATTCTGTCCTCTCCCATAATCTGGTCTTCTGATAAATATTAATAGTATCAATTTATAAGTGTGACTTCCTTATCTGGCCATACCCTTAGCCCCATCTCCTAGGACCCCTAGAAAGAGAATCGTGGGGCCCATTGTTATCCCATTGTTAGCTATAATTTCTCTATCCAATATAATACACACACACACACACACACACAGTGTGAGAGTACATTTACCTGACCTTGGACTTGGTAAGATTCATGGACGGAGATGGGACAGATAAGAGATTCTGTAAGTTCACAGTAGTCAGCCAAATAGTCCAAGGGTAATCTCAGGCACCTGAATTTAGACATTTACTCAAAACAACAAATTCAAAATCATCTCAACAAAGTGAAGGAGTAGGCAGAAATAACTACAGACATTTTTCAAAAGGAGAGAGGTGAAAGGTATATGTGATTAGAAAGGGGCTTCATTGCCAGCGACGCTTTTCTGCCCAGCAGGGCTGTCGTGGGTCATGGACGGCATCTATGACACTGTGGTGCCTGGGAATGTCTCAGAGTCAGTTCTGGATAGACCACTGGGGTCTAGAAAGAGGCTCAATATATCAAGAGGGATTTAGGACACGTCTGAAAAAGCACTTCAGAACAGAAGGCAGTTAACACACTGGTTACCACAGCTTAACATGGAGAGATGTAAAGTCTGAAGACTTTTGGAATGTGTACAATCTTCTAAAGGCAGAGAACTAATTAAGTGACATAAGGTCAGCAATTCTCAGAAAATGTTTTAGAAATATAATCCCTTTTTTCATTCAACAAGTTCTTGGAGCCTTTGACTGAAAATGTTGAGTATCCAGAAAGTTACAACTAGGACACTTTTACACTTTTTAAATGCTAATTTAAAAGAATATTTTTTTCTTTTCACACTGGCCTGAAGCCTGTCACCATATAACTCACATTTACTGACCATAGGACTTCTGGAGTAGTGACAGGCCTTGAAAAATGAAGTCATCAGTTCCTCTTCGTGCCTGTTCCCCTCCAAACCAAATACAGTTGATTCTTGAAGAACACGGGTTTGAACTGCATGAGTCCACTTACAAACGGATTTTTTTTCAGTAAATATGGTAAGCTCTTCCTTATCTCCAGTTTCCCACAGGCAGAGTCAACCAACCTTGGACTGAAAACAGTATTTTCTCATTGAAACCACAATTGGGATCCCAACCCTACATCAAAAATACCCTTTTTTATCCCATGTTGGTTGAATCCACTGACATGAAGGGCCAACTCGAGTTAAGTTTTAGGGGAATCAGAACTTACAGCATTTTTGACTGTGGGATTGGTGCCCCTACCCCTTGAGTTGTTCAGAGTCAAATGTAATCATGACTCCCTTTGAAACTCAGGTGGCCTGGTTTCTAGATCTGCCATCACCCTAGGGGCTGTGTTTTGGCATCAAACTTCAGTATGCCTAAGAACCACCCGGAGTGCTTGATAAAGATGAAGACTGCCAGCCCCACCCCCTCCCCTCTGCTCTGATGTAGTTGCAATATCTGGGATAGGCCCTGGATCACAGTGCTGAGGCCTCCCTTCCTGATGCAGGCAGCCTAAGACCCACACTTGGTAAATTGAGTGAGTGTATTCTTGCTGTATCAAAGTGTGCTGTTAGCAATGGGACACAGCTCTCCAAACTCCCTCCCACTAATCCAGGGTCCAATGAGACCAGTACCTTCTCTGACCTGGACATGTGTGCCTACTCCAAAACTTCATCTCTTTTGGATAAAATATTTTGTCACATCTGTCCTTTAGGAATATAACTGCAAGGCACAGTAACTTTGCTGTCTACTTGAGCATGTTTTATATATGACCCATATTGTTGCGGTCCCCTCTGGCAGGACCACGTGTTGTTGTGGAATGCTTGTCCTGTATCCCCAGACAAGTGACAAACAAATTCACACGGACTAAAGGAATCCAGTGGAGAAAAAGGGATCCTTGCTGATCTCTCAAGGATCAAGAAAGAGGGGCCTCCACCCTTTGCCTGGACAGGCTTTTATTGATATTGTAGGTAGAGTACATCAAGGAGGGTCCTCCTTCACTATGCTCAGGTTCACTTTAGGTGGTTACCATAACAAAAGAAAGAATGTTGCTAATCCCTTCAAGATAAAGGTCATTTGCAATTGTAAAGGGAAAAGGTTGAACTGGTTACACCCAAACTTGAGAGGTTTAGCATAGATTTTGGGAAGTTACTTTAAAGATATGCAGTAAACACACATTTCCTCAATTCAAGGTGAGGGAGTTTTTTATCAAAAGCAAGTCTCAAAGAGGCCTAGGTATAATGCAGGCCCAATTCCCCATGGGAGACCTATTCACGGATGTTCTCTGCACACCACGCACGTCTGTCTGTGTTCAGAACCAGAGCTGAGCCACAAGATCGCATCACACATGGATAGGTTCCCTATCCCATATTAAAACTGTGAAAGCTGTATTTGGATTATTAGGATGAGAGTAGATACAATTCAAAAATAACATTTCAAGGGCTGACCCTGGTCCTGCCTACAGAGAAAGTCCTAAAGTCCTAGGAATATTCTTATATACTGGCCTCTTTATAGTTGAAACTTTACTATTACTGTAGCCTTTGGAAAATTGTCTACTATTTTAAAAGTTAATCATTTTATATGCCCGTTCCTATTTTGATCATGGACCCCCCTGCCAGTATTCCTCACAACTCGCCAATGCCACAGGTTCTATACACAATTACAAGGTCCCTTTCTAGAAAAAAAAGGAAGAACAGAACAGATACTGTTTTGACAGTGTCTTGCTCAGCAGAACACTGAAGCAGGAAGTGGAAACTCCAGGTTCAGGTGTAAGGCAGGAACAAGGCATCTAGTACTCTCCTGGACAGATATCTGATGCGCCGGGTAGGAGTGAGGGTCCCCATGAGCAGGGACAAGTGTCCTTGTCAGAGGGAGGTGGAACAATTAGAAGAGAGCTGAAAGAACCCTCAACCCAGAATCTTACACCCAGCAAAAATAACATTAAGGAAGAAAGAGAGAAATCAAGACATCCTCAGATGAAGGAATACGAAGAGAATTTGTCAACAGCACATCCACCATGAAACGTAAAGGGCATCCTTTAAACAAAAAGGAAATGATAAAAGTAGGAACCTTGGAACATCAGGAGGGAAGAAAAGACACAAACAAAAATATTGGTAAGTGCAATAGAATCCTTTGCTCCTCAGGTTTTTTTGTTTTTTTTTTAATGTTTGAGGATTAAAGCACAAATTATAACACTGTCTGATGTGGTTCTACATGTATGTGGAGGAAGTAGTTAAGACGATTATGAATGAGGGAGGGTAAGAGACTAATGGTGGGAAAGGTTGCTATACTTCACTAGAACTAGTGAAAGGACAACACCAGTAAACTGTGATAAGTTAGGTGTATATATAACATAACACCTAAAACAACTACTAAAAATGTTATACAAAGAGATACCGCTAAACACTGCAGATAAATCAAAATGAAATCTAAACAAGGTTCCAATAAACCACAGGAGGGCAGGGAAAGGAAGACAGAGAAACAAAAAGCAGAGAGAACAAACAGAAAACAACAACAACAACAACAAAACAGCAGATTCAAGCCCTAACATATAATTAAATAAAATGGAAATGGTCTAAATTAAGAAATTAAAAGACACAGATTAGCCCTGGCCAGGTAGCTCAGTTGGTTAGAGCATCATCCAAATACCCCAAGGTTGTGGATTCCATCACTGGTCCAGGCACATACAAGAATCAACCAGTGAATGTGTGGGTGGGTGAAACAATGATTGATGTCTCTCTCTCCCCCTTTCTCTCTCTCTCTTCTCTCTCTCTCAATAAAAACAAAATCAATAAATAAAAGACACAGATTGGCCAAGTAGAGTAAAAATCATGACCTGACTGTATGTTGTTGACAAGAAACTCACTCTAAATATAGCAATATAGCCACAAAGACAAAAAGAGAGGACAAATTGTCAATATCAAGAATAAAATGGGGATATCAATAGAGACCCAGCCAACAAAAGCATAATAAGGATATATAAAACTAAAGTTTCTGCACAGCAAAGGAAACCATCAACAAAATGAAAAGACAACCCACTGAATGGGAGAATATATTTGCTGACACATCTGATGGGGGGTAATATCCAAAATTTATAAAGAACTCATAAAACTTAACACCAAAAAGTAAACAATCCACTTAAAAAACAGGCAGAGGACCTGAATAGACACTTCTCCAGAGAGGACATACACATGGCTGATAGACCTATGAAAAGGTGCTCAGTGTCATTAATCATCAGAGAAATGCAAATTACAACCATAATGAGATTTCACCTCAAACCTGTCAGATGGCCATCATCAATAAATCAACAAACAACAAGTGCAGGTGAGGATGTAGAGAAAGGGGAACCCTTTTGCTCTGTTGGTGGGAATGCAGATTAGTGCAGACACTGTAGATAGCAGTTATGCATATTAGCTAAAAAATTAAAAATAGAACTGCCTTATGACCCAGCAATTCTACCACTGGGAATTTATCCAAGAAACCCAAAACACTAATTTGAAAGGATGTATCACCCCTATGTTCATTGCAGCATTATTTACAATAGCCAAGATTTGGAAGCAGCCCAAGTACCCATCAGTAAATGAGTAGATAAAACAGCTTTGGTACATTTACACAGTGGAACACTACTCAGCCATAAAAAAGAAGACACTTTTACCCTTTGCAACAGCATGCATGGACCTGGAAAATATTATGCTAAGTGAAATAAGCCAGTCAGAGAAAGACAAACACCATATGATTTCACTCATATGTGGAATCTAATGAACAGACTAAACTAACAGGCAAAATAAAGATGGACTTATAGGTAGAGAGCAGAATGGCAGCTCAGTGGGGGTGGGGGGACTGAGCAAAAAAAGAAAAAAAAGAGAATGGACTCATGAGCATGGACAACAGTGTGGTGACTGTGATGGGGAGGGGGGGGTGAATGGCGGTAGAAGAGGGCATAGGGGGAATAAATGGTAATAGAAAAAATAAAATAACTTTTAAAAAAGATAAGGAATACTATGACTAACTCTACACATATAACATTGACAACTTAGACCAATAGGACCATTTCCTCAAAAAAACACCAACTACCATAACTCACCCAAATTATCATGATCTTACCAGGCCACTCATTTTAAGAATCCCTGCAATAGGTTAATTGAAGCATTAAAAAAAAAAACAAAAAAAAAAAAACCTTCTTTTCATTTTCTTATCTTTGAAAACATAAACATTCCCTCTAAACCAATGGGCCCCCCCCCTCAACTACTTTACCTGAGGTGCTTGTTCAAAATGAGTTTCTGAGGCCAGCTTTTCTTCATCTGGACCACTGAGCATGGGGCACAGCAAAGAGCATCTTGGGCATTGCACTGCTCAATGAAGCTTGAGAACTACCTTCTGCATCTCCAGAAGCTGTGAAGCCCCAAGAGCCCTGATTGTTTTCAGAATGCTACATTTTATTCATTCTTATTCTATCTTTTGTTACCAACATCTGAGTGAAAGGTAATCACCACAGCTTCTAGATCCAAAAGGCAAGGATGCAAAGAAATTTTTCACAAAATATGGAAAAACCAGCCACAGTGGGAAAATAGGAAAATGCAATCTCTTTCCCATGTCCCCCCCCCATTATGTTACCCACATATGTATCCACACTTTTAGTTGGTTTTGTTTCCATTTAGGCTCCTAATTAAATTTGTTACTTGTCATAAGTTTGAGTATTACATCCCTGAATCGGACACACAGTCCTTCCATTGCTCCATGCAGCTCTATTCTTGCCCGTGACGTGATAAATCAGTTGTGTGTGTGCCCACAGGACAGTTATGAGATGATGGAAAAACAAGCATACAAAGTTTCTCTAACAGAACAAGATGTGGAAACTTTGAAGCTGTATAAAGCAGGCAACACAAACAGAAGCAAAACCTCCCAGGTCCCCCCTACATTGCACCGGGAGATGCACTACTGCAAATAAACCACCTTCCTGGAGATGCGAATTCACTAGCTTTGAGACATCTTTCCCATTCTCATGGAGATCTGACGCCTGCCTGTTCTGGAAACAACCGAGGCTATACCTGACTACAAAATACCCAAATCTTCTCCAGGCTGAGGCTTCTAAACAGTCTGAGGCCCATTCCTGCAACTATCATTTCCTAAACATGTCAGAGCCTCAGGCCCTGTGGTTTCTGGAAGTGCCACAAGGAATGATGCCATTTGGCAACAGTGGAAGTTTAGTTGCCAAGTACTTAACAATGAGCTAAGGGACAGGCACAGTGTTACTGATATTTTAGGAGCTTTTGGAAAACAGGAGCAAGACCAATTTACTCCCACTGCTTTTTTTTTTTTGCTCCCTACTCAAATTCAAACAGGGCCCCTGCCTCCTACAGTCATGTTGTCTGGCCTTGTCTCCTACTTCACTGGGAAGATTTAGGCCAATGGACATAAATGATGCAGACCTATCCCGCGGGTCCGTGTGTTGTGGATGCTTGTCCTATGTCTCCAGACAAATGACGAACAATGAACAAATTCACATGGACTAAAGGAATCCAGTGGAGAAAAAGGGACGGCATGGCTACTCTCTAAGCGAGAGAGAGAGGGAGAGGGGGAGAGGGCGAGGGGGAGAGGGGGAGAGGGGGGGTGAGAGAGAGAGAGAGAGAGAGAGAGAGAGAGAGAGAGAGAGAGGGCCCCCACCCCTGCCTGGACAGGTTTTTATTGACATTCTAGGTACATTATATCAAGAATGGCCCTTATTTACTAACAAAGGAAAGAATGTTGCTATTCACTTCAAAGATAAAGGTCATTTGTAACTGTAAAGGGGAAGAGTGGTTGAACTGGTTACACCCATACTTGGGAGGTTTAGCACAGATTTTAGGAAGTTACTTTAAAGATATGCAGTAAACATTTGTTGCCTCAATTCAGGGTGAGGGAGTTTTTAGCAAGAGCAAGTCTCAAAGCAGCCTGGGAGCAATGCATGTCTGATTCCCCATGGGAGACCGATCCGTGGATTTGTCTCCTGCGTGGTGAACACGCATCTGTCTGTTTTCAGAACAGAGCTGAGCCACACTGGACATTTCACTCAGATAGGTTCCCTACACATAAAGCATCTCAGCTTTCTTTTCCATGTACGTATAACATTTTCTCCCTTCGCCTCCCTTAAGAAGTAATAAGACATAGAGTGGTCAAGAGCATGAGCTCTAACACCAGACTACCTGACTGCCTATCAGCTGTGTGATCTTGGGCGGTTATAAATCCTTGGTTATAATAAAATAATCTCTTGGCGCCTCAATTTTCTAATCTGTAAAATGGGGATAACAATAATATATACCTAAAAGAGTCCTTGTGAAGAGGAAAGACTAACATTTACTACACATGTTGAAAGTGCTCAGAAAGGAGCCTGGTATGTAAGTAGGTGTATGTCAGCATTTGCTGGCATTATCCTAATTTCAGAGAATAAACACTCCCCCTTTAGACAGAAGTTCCTGCACCTGAGCCCGTGATGTCATTCTCATCATTTCCAACAAGAGTTGGCTCCATCAGTGTCTTCTTCCTTCATCAGCAATCTTTCCCTCTTCCCTAGCTCCCTTTAAAGATGCATGAGTGCAGAGGAATTAGGGAAGGGTCCACAGCGGAAGCCAAAGTGAGGCCAGCCTTGAAGACTCGGTAGGAATTTGCTCAATGAAAGGAGCGCAGCAGGGAATCAGTGGGAGGATGCAGCGGTGAGGGTTCAAGCAAAGGAAACAGCAGCTGCAAAGAGCTTTGCTGCTTGAGGAACTGCACAGGTGGTTGTGGTGGTGAATGCCTGGAGGACATCCCTCCAGGGGTGGAACCACGAAGGTGAACTGAATGAGTCAAGTAAGCTGGTTAAGAAAGTCAGGAACGGAGAAACTCTTACCCTTAATTCCCACCTAAACGCACAGCTTGGGACAGGGGCTCAAGCACAGGCAGTTATTTTAGGAGGTGTTCCCAAAAAGTGTGAGTGAGGGTCTGGGAGAGTAAAAAACAAGGAGAGAAAGCCAGTCCAAGGGTGAACGTGGATCTGGTCACTGCTGTGGGAAACGGCAGCTCTTTTCCACTCAGGCATACTTACCCACCAGTTCTGGATTCTCTTTTCTCAGGGGCTGCCCCACAGGGTAGGAACAACTTCACACTTAGGTTTGCACCTGCATCAGAAAAGTCAGTGAATTCCTTCCTACAGCCCACCCTCCAGACAGGCCGTAGGGCAGGGAGCAAGGCTCACACGGGAACAGCAGCCTCGGCGCTGCAGTACAGGGCAACTGTTGAACTGGGGAGGAGAGCTCAGGGCCCATCCACAGAGGGCGGCCACACTCATGCCATATAATTTATACAGAAATGCTGGCCAATATGGCCGGAAATCCAACATTTTGGGTCAAACCTCTCAATCTTGTTCTCTTAGTAATTGATTCTATTTTTTTCTAAATCACTGTGGGGCCAGATAAAACGTGTCTGCCAGACAAATTCAGTCCTAGGCTGCTAGTTTGCAGCCTCTGCTTTCGGAAGCCTTTGATTTAATTCCATGACAATAAAATCTACATTTTTGACAATGGGAAACCAGTAAAAGTTTTTAAGCAAAAGGATGTTATGGCCAGATTTTACTTGGGAATATGCCCCTTCTCCAAACGCTCGGCGTTTCCTCTTCCGCCCATCGGCCCATGAATTCCGGAGTGGCAACCACCTGCAATAGGGCAATTATGAGGCAGCATACAAATCTCTCTTGAAATCCAGCACAGGCCACAGATTTTGTAACCGGTGGTGACTTTGCAAGGTCCTTGAGCCCAGAGATGAATTCCTGTTTTCCTTGCCAGCTACCAAGTGATAAAGTAGTGATCACATGCAAAGGAGCATGAAGCTGCTCATTCTCTCTCCTCGGCCCACTCACAGACACCTGACAGGAGGGCATGCTGGTGAAATGTGTGACTGCATTCGGCAACAGCCATCCTGAGGGTGCCCGTCTGCAGAGCACCGTGAATTTTTCCCAAGGCCCTGGCTGATGACACGAATCCACTGGCTGGGTATTGTCCTGCCAACAACCAGAGAGAATTCCTAGGGAGCAAAACGGACCAGTCTCCCTGCATTCAAGTGGAAGAAGGGGACAGGAACAGCAGCACCACATTCAGCACATGACAACCCCCCAGCCGTGGACTCTGCGAGCCACCAGCGCTGGAGAAAAGGGACCTGATCGAAAACTGAGGCACAGTTTTCCTCCCTAGGAAAGACTGTCCTTCCAGTTTTATCTAAAACAGGCCATATTTACTACATAAGGCGTCACAGCCTGCCTTTGAAATATAATGCTGAGAAAGCAGTGAATTCTACAATGCTGGTCACTTGTTTAATTCTCTGGAGTGTATTTTTAAGTGGTATCCTGGGTAACACAAGAAAGATCTGGGAGAGATGAGGAAATACAGTTAAATAACCACCATAATAGATATCAAAAATACATGGTATAGAAATTCTTCTCCAGTAAAACATAAAAACAACATATTTACAAACACATAGAAAAGGGTTTGGAAGGATACACATCATGCTAATAATAACAGTTACCTCTGGGAAGTGAAAAGTGGGTTTGAGGAAATTGGGAATTTAAGGAGTATTTCCCCATTTTAAAAGTGTTAAATATTTGACAGTGAAAATATATGCAGATCTAGTTATGTGATTAAATGTAGATATAAGTAATTCCTCTCTTTGAGGAAGTTCCTTCAGGTCACATAAATACACTTTGAAATAGCTGGTCCAGTTGTGACTTAAAGACTCTGTTCCACAATTTACTTGCAAAAACACAGAGTGACTGGATAGAAGAATAATTTGCCCTGAGATGCCACTGGGAGATTAAGGATTTTCCCAGTTTTGACCACAACGACACTGCAGTGTTGGACAGAAAAGGCCATTTCACTGAACGAACGCAGTCCTGAGTGCTCTTCCTCGGGGGAGCAGCAGCTTCGCGCACTCACGGGCCATCCCCGTTGGGTGAGTGGGAGGGTCCCCGACGGCCCCTGACAGCAGGGAGGCTCGGCCAGGCAGGGCACAGAGCAGGAACCTCACTGTCCGGCAGCTCAATTATTGGACATTATTGTAAGTGAAGGAAAGCAGCCACAGAAGACAGGCACTGTAAGATTCTACGCATATAACAGAATTCACAGAAAGTAGAACGGTGGTTGCCAGGGCTGGGAGGTAGCGAGGAACGGGGTATTACTGTTTAATGAGTTACAGAGTTTCTGTTCAGGAGGACGAAAAAAGTTCTGCAAATGGGCAGTGGCAATAGCTGCACCGTGTGAATGTGCTTAATGCCACTGACGTGTAGGCTTAAAAATAGTCAACATGATCAATTTTATGTTACGTGTATATTTTACCACAATATTTTAAGTATTTTTAAAAGATTTTATGTATTATTTTTAGAGAGAGGGGAAGAGAGGTAGAAAGAAAGGTAAAGAAACATCGATATGAGAGAGAAACATCAGTTGTTTGCCTCTCACACACCCCCAACGTGGGACCTGGCCCGCAACCCAGGCACGTGCCCTGACCGAGAACCAAAACGGTGACATTTCAGTTCTCAGGCTGGTGCTTAGTCCACTGAGCCACACCAGCCAGGGCTTAAGTTTTTATTTTTAAAAGATCATTATTTTATATATTTATATATAAAATCAATAGAGGACCAACGAAAGAAATTTTGAAAATCATACAAGGTAACACCACACAGTCAGAAAGAATGAGGTAAGATTCACATGTCCTGGCACAGAAGGACTGCCAAGGCACACTGCTCACTGAGCAAGAGTGCGTATGGACTGCCCATTCACGTTGCACAGAGTATCTCTGGGAAAACCACTAAGCAACTGGTAACTGCGCACCTTGGGGGAGGGAAATGGGAGACGAGTTCAGGAGTGACTCAGAACTTACTCAAAAAAATTCAACTAATTTTTTAAGAAGACCGGTTCTCTAAATTGTCCACACTATTGAGAAGTGATAGAAAGGAACAACTGGAATTCACACCTAATAAAACCCCAATTCTGAGTAAGTGAATTTCAGTGAGGTTAAGTAACAACATGCTGAAGAGCACACAGGTGACAAAACTGGGACCAGTTATGCTAATATGTCCTTCTTCCAAGTGTTGGAAATAGTTAATAAAACACTTAAAAATGTCTCCTCATGCAGTGCCAGCTCATTGAAGCAGAAATCATTATGTTCTTCCCCCAAATAAATGTTTGGGAAAACTTTAGTATTTTGTAGTTCTTTTATTATTAGTATGATTTGTACATGTTTGGAAACATTTGCCCTTGCATATAATTTTTTAAATGTTCAAAAATCTTCTATGATGAAAGATTAGTCCTTTCTTTCCAGTTTGGGGCTTCCACTGACCATTATTTTATTTTAGTTTCCATGTTCATTGTTCACATACCCAAACATGTATGGGTAACAGATTTTTTAAAAGCAAAATAGATATTTTTAAAACATCACAAAAAATCCTACACACACGTGATATATACATACATATGCATATATATGCCTCCTGATTCCCAATCTACTGCTTTTCTCACTCTGCATACTTCAGCAGCTGAAACTAAAAGAATAAACTCCTTAATACCTCCTAGAGCAGGGGTGTCAAACTCATTTTCACCAGGGGCCACATTAGCCTGGCAGTTGCCTTCAAAGTGCCAAATGTAATTTCAACTCCTTAACAGTTAAGGAGTAGTTACATTTATTTAATTTAATTTTTATTGTTGTTCAAGTACAGTTTTTTGCCTTTCCCCCACCCTTCCCCACCACCCCAGCCCTCCCCAGCTCCTACCCCTGTTTCCACCCCTCCTTGTTATTGTCTATGTGTCCTTTATAATCGTTCCTGCACACCCTTCACCTTTTCCCCCTATAATCCCCTCCTTTATACAGCCCTAAAATCATTTCGGCCCTTCAAAGGCAACCATGAGGCTCATGTGGTCCCCGGTGAAAACGAGTTTGACACCCCTGTCCTAGAGACACGTCTACCCTTGCTTGATTTAAGGATGAAAACTCCTCTCCGCCAGTAAGGCGGTTTTGAGCAAAAGGTCCTGCTTCAAAGGTGGTGAGCGTACCAACCACACTCAATTGCTAACTGTAAGACTTAGAGAGTCCACAGGGTGGCACTAGAGACCTTTGGTCAAAGTCCATAACCTAACAGGCTATTTGTAGAAAACAGGGAGAGAGAAGAGCCTCTGGCATCGGCAAAGATTAAAAATTGAAGTTAATATTAAAGACATCTTGTTCCTTTCTGGAGGACAGCTGCCAGCCAAAACACATTTGAAGCTCTGATTCTGCTGAAAGACATCCAAAATGCCAGGCAGAAGTCAGACTGCCTGGTGTGGCGCATATCACCTCCAGTGGCAAATCTCCTCTGCTCCTTCAGACAGGCTTCACCCCAAGTATTCGACATCTCAAACATGTTTACATACACTCCCTCCTAATACACACCTCAACTTCTCTCTCTCTCTCCCCCTCACACACATAATAGACTGTATTTTCAGGTGATTTGGGGGAGGGGGGTCGTAAAAGATTCAGAATTACACCCCCATTACATTTCACAGTGGGCTAAGTCTCAACTCAGATTATAAAAACCTTAAAACTCATCACAAATCTACTTCTGATCTCTCTACAATCTTACATCAATGTATCATAGATTGGGAAAGTTCATTGCCGGTCTCTTACAGACAGGCAATTTTAAAGTATAATATGCAGCGCTTGATCATGAATAGATTTTCAGCCAACACACAAGCCTCAGAAATGCCTGGGAAAAAAAAGAGCTGAAAAGCTGTACCGATTTAAGACTTTTATTTTTTTGATGCCCTTTATTATGCCTTTCTTCTAAGCTACAAATCTCTCAGAGATGATATAATAAAATGTGCTGATGCCTTGAGTGTTTTTAAAACACAGTCAATGTGATCTATTCAGTTCATTCAAAAACATTTTTTGTGTGCAGACAGGAATTTTCCCATGACAGTAAGTGTGTGTGTCTTGCATCCCAATCAAACAAACCGTAATGGCACCTTCCAGGCCTATCACCTACTCTTTAAAATGAGCATCAGAATTCAGAAGCACACTGCATACAGTGAGCCAGAGTGCTTAATGACCATATCCCAATAATGTACTGTAGTTTTAAGCTAATTTTAAGAGTATTTTTTGTATGTGAAATATTAAAAAGATTAATGGGTATATGCATGTTAATATATTTCTAAAAGGGCAGTCATGATCATGCTAAGCTCAACTTTTCTCAGAATTTGAAAGGAAGATAAATTAAAAAATCTATCAATAAAATTAAGAACTCACTCCAGTCCCAGGCTAACTCCAGTGACGTGGGGAGAGGGTAAGGCAGTGTGGGCAGCTGGGTTAATTCTACTGCAAGCCCAGGACCTGACAGCACTCCACGTGAGCCCAAGGAGTCCGTGACCACTTACGTGCAGAATGAAGAACGGCGAACCCACAGCCATCAAGCACTGGCATTAAAAGTAACACCTCCGCACTGACAATGTACCTTTTTCCTTGACCTCCAACTCATAACCGAACGATCTGCAGACAAGACTCAGAAACTGTTTTATTAAATTGAACACAAAATGCCCGTTATAACAATGTCAAGCCTTTATCAGAAATCAGTACATAGTGAGGATACACAGCCAAAATGAGCCATCAACATAAGCAGTATAAATTTTAAATAACTTTTTGATTTCTATATTCAATATACAGAAGAAAACAAAACCAAAGGAGCAATTTCAATTTCACAATTCACAGTTGATTGGTTTAAAATCCCATGACATTCTTTGTCATTTCTGTAGCCCCAAAACAGAAACATTTCCAAAGTAGTGACTGGCACTTAGCCCCAAAAGCATATACAGATGTTAAACCCCTGCAGGTCTTTTAGAGATAATTTTAGGAAACAACTCCAATTTCACACAGTTCTGGCTGGCATTTTTTTTAGTTATATCCTTTACCAGGGACACTGTTCTAGTGAAATAGCAAAAACTGTTTTAAAAGCTGGCCATGCCATTAAATGAAGGGCTCTAAAGTCTCCATTGGTTTTCCACGATTTTATTCTCTAGTTTAAAATAATAACTGCACTAAAATGCAACCTTAACAGTGAAAGCAAAGTCGTTTTTGTTTCTGGATCTAAGAGCATACATCCAAGAGAGGCAACGTATTGTCCTAGCAGATACATGGAATGCTTTAGAGCAGAGTCTGATGTACTCCAGTAAGGCATTTCAAAGCAGACACACCACACCCAAATCATACTGCTGTGGGCAGCCGAGGATACCACAAGGTGAACACCAATTAACACAGAATCAACACGAAATTCTTTTAAGATGACTCACGGATTTACAAAACCACAGAAAGGCTCAAGTAGCAAAAGAAGGCAAACAATGACCAGCCACTCGGAAAGAGTTTTGTTCCTGTGAATGCCAGATTTGCAGAGTAGAAATAAACTTTACATGTTCTTTGCCCTAGGGTAATATCATTCATTCTGACACATGGGGTTAACTTTTCCTTTAAAAAATAGATCATGTAGAGAATATACATATAATCAGTGATAGAGAACATTCATTTTCACTAGTGAGGGGGTCACTTAAGCACTTACATAGAAAGAGTTATGAATGAATCATGAAATCCATTGAAATGCAAAAATAAATCTGATAAAACCTGCATTAGTTAGTATTCAACAGCAAAGTGATATTTTTAGCAATTCCATCAGCTTAATGAGAAAATATGACCATGAAAAGCTCTTTAAGTTCAAAAAGTCATGGAATGCCTAAATATAAAGTCTAATTAGTAAAAATACATATTTTCATCTTAAGGGCTCCAAAGGAAGTGTTATTTAGAAGCCATAAATCTTACCAAACTAGCACAAGAATATGAATCAAGAACACTGAAGTTTCAATTTCAACCTATCCACTCCACCTTTGTGCCCTGGAGCAAGTCACCTACATTTTTACCCACAAAAAATTGGCATAATGAAGGCATATGTCAAAAAAACATTTTCCCAGGCAGTACTAGAGTAAAGCTAAAGATGTTAGTTACTAAGGCTCACAATTTCAACAACTCATTGTGCAGTACAATCGTTTTTGATCCTGCTAATTATGGCTAGAGGAAGCATGGGCAACTCCATTCCCAGGGAACTCAGAGGCTTTATATAAAATCATGGTTTTAACTTTCTAAACTACTTAATCTGCTCTTCTAGAGTTTTTAAAACAGCTAATCGTCTAGGGTGTTGACTCTGTACTTCCTGGTAGAATGGGTGAAAGAGTGAAGGAAATATGGTAACATGACAGAAGCAGCAGCAGTTTGAAATGAGGTATAAGCTGATTTCACAAACCCCAATCAATAACTCAATTTTTTAAAGCTGCATAGTTCAGCAAAAATACATCATAACAAGAGGGATAAGGGAGAAATCTTATCATGAAACTTTAAAACACATGACACCTAAGCATTTAAAATGTCCAACACAAGAAGACTTCGGTTTGAAAAGCGTTGTCTTCCCTCATTCTAAGCACGCACAAACACAGAAACTGGAAGAAGGCTAAAGTCCACAGGAGAAAAAGTGTATGTTCATTGGCTCAGGTTATAGACTTCATGAGTTCAATAAACACATGATCTAAATTTATGACTGACACACTGTCAAGTATAAAAGTCTAGTTAATGACACCTATGATGAAGTGTTTAAGGGAAATGTATTGTCTGAAATTTACACTGAAATGTATATTTAAAATAAACTGGACTGATGGATGAGTAGATGGGATAGACAGGTACGTAGCAGTACAAGTACAGTAAAATACTGACTATAGAATCTAGTGGTGGGTATATTGTAAAATTTTTTCAACTCTGATATGTTTGAAAACTTTCACAACAAAATGTTAAATTTCTACAATGAAATTAATTTAGCAGTGTTTTAAAGACTCAAAGTACTCAGCAATTTGGAATTTTAAAAATTACTTGAAACAGGGAAAAGTTTATTTTAAAAGGCCTCAGACCTGATTTGTGAAGATGCTTTTTTAAATGTAGAGACAATGTAACACAAATATTTATTGTGCATGACCATCTCTTCCCACACTTCATTTGCAATACTCTCCCCTTTACAGAGACTGAGTTTGAAAAAGAACATGGGATGTTTTTTCCAAATTCAGTGTCAAGCTCTTCCCAATCCACACACCACCACTCACTAAACGTAAATGGGACGTAGATACAGGTGAAAAGTACTTTGACTGTTGCCACCCTAGGACAACTGAATTCATTTTCAGGGTGTATGGTTTCTGACCAGTACAAGTAACAGTTTTACTCAATATCAAATTGAGCCTGCATTAAGAAAAAAAAATGTAGAACACAGAATTCACACAGACTGTTGCTATTCCAAGCTCCTACATTTAATGAACTGTGATTAATGGCAATAATTCTATCATCTCTTCCCTCTGTGAAATGCTAAAAACTTGCTAAAGGCACTCATATTCTGGGTTCAATGGAGACAGGGTCACAAGGGGCCATAAGTCAGTATTTTTTTTTGGTACCTACCCAGAAAGGGAGTTTACAAATGATCCTCCCATTCATAACGGGAAGAAAAAGTCAAAAGAGCTATCAGAAGTAATGTCATATGGGAAGCTATTTACACACCTCTTTGTCCATCCTGTTAGTTTGCTGGTAATCACTCAAAATAGTAAGGATCCACTGCCAAAACAAATAGAAATAACTAAAAGCAACAACAAAACACTACTATGTATGAAACTCCTGACTAGTGATTTGGTTGATTAAAAAAAAAAAAAAAGGTTGGTAAGGTAGAATATTTTTAAACATCTCTTCAACAGCCTGTATTAAACTTTTGCCTATATTGACAAAACATTTCTCTATTTCAAAAGCAGCTCTACTGTCCTTACATGCCTCACCAAGTTCTTTACAGAGTACTTACAGCCTAAGCTCTGAGACTGAGGAAACAAAATAGATGAGGTTCCAAAACCACCATTCCTGGACCACTCTGCAGAGGTACTAAGAGGGACGATTACATGTCTCCCCTGGCATAAGCAAACTCACTTTACATAGGTCACTGGACAGTCCTCAAACTGTCACTGCTCATCGTTCCAGCCAATTCAGGAGTGAAGGAATCATAGATCCCACAGCTAATCCTTAAAATCTATCTACAGAGGAAGATTTATATATATATACATTTTATCCTTGTTCAAAGTGTAGCTAGGTAGCTATAGCAAGTATTACCAGTGTCACAGAACAGCCCTGCAAAATAAATGGAAGATCTCATGCTTCCTTTAGCTGTTCAAGTCAGAGGGACATAAGGATGATCTCAGGCACAATTCTCCACTCAATCTCAAAGTTTCTAAAACCTAAATCGTTTTCTAAGTGTATCAACACATTAAAACGGAAAACAGCGAGGAGTTGGAGAAGGAAATTTTTCAAACTGGATGGCATTAAAAAAAGGATTCGCTTACAGATTTCAGTGCAGTAAGAGACAGGCAAACAAATGAGGCAAACAACATGCACATATTTACAGGTTGCAGCATGTGGTGTACAAACACTGACAGTATTTTCTGTTCAGTGTGGAGTCAAAGGATTACATGGCACACTCAGCTCTGAAGCTTAACTTTTTGGGGGTGGGGGAAAAACACTTCAAAGGCAAATGCAATCCAATCTTTTAATTGGAACATGGAAGTTTTCCTTTACAACTTCCTGCCCTCCGTATCTCAGTAGAGTTTCTAACTGTCATCTTCTAACATTGACTTTGAAAGACAACTTACACAAAGATATTCACAGAGAAAAGAGACTTTGATGCCATGAGGTCTTCTTGCAGATGATTACTGAAATCTACTTAATTTAATGGACTACAGATTTCCCACTGTTTAGGCCTCGGTCTGTCCTTGTATACCCCCTATAAAAGTTACTAACATGATTCCTGGGGAGCACAGGGTACAAACTCTAAAGCACATTACAGAGCAGGACTGGACTTCACAGAATGAAATCAATAGAGATCACATATCACTGACTGCAGTAGTAGCAACGACCTTCTCTGACAGGCAAAAACACTGTTGTAAGGAATGCATGACTGAGATACTGTACCATGCAGAGATGTATTTTTAGGCATTTCCTTTCTAACAGCTTCTGTCACCCTTTTTTCCACCTGTGGAACACAGAATATTATGAGGCAACAAGCCCAGGGCACACCACTGTCACAGAAATTTGTAGGGGCTTTTTAGGGGAGATGTGTATGTCACCTCTATAAGTGATCACAGAAGTTATTCATCAACTTCCTAGAGTTTAGAAATTAAGGAGTAAACAGAATAGGCAATATGGTATCTAAAGTGTCTTATAAAACAAACACATAGCTCTTTTTAGTGCAAAGAAATATAGCAAGTAAGGAGTAACACTATAAATCTTCTTTTCTTTAAAAGAAAACGCGTTTATGCATTCATTAAGTTCATTAAGGGCACTGGGAGACTGGAAACCTGAATACACAAGGCCAGGAAAAACGTCAAGACCTTACATCCACTCCTCTTTGTGTATATAATGAAATTAAGTGGAGAAATGAGGGAAACCCTTCCTTTATCTTTATTTTATTTGCAAAGGAAAAAACTGAAAATGAATGAATGTCACTTTTACAAAATGCAAATTCTTCTCCACAATTGTTTCCTGTTATCCGAAATAAGAATTCAATGAAATCTTCTCTACGGTATCATAAAAGTATTTATCTACAGTTTTTTATGTGGGTGTATATATAAATACACATACAAAGAGAAGGGAAGATGGGATTTTTAAATAATCACAGAACCAAGTGGCCAGCACTGTAATATTAAAATCTACCAAATAATTACTTAGCAGCAAAATGAATAACCTACTGACCAATAAAATAAGCTCTAAATTGCCCTAAGCTAATCAACTCTATTTTATAGATAACTGCACGAAGCATTATTATACTAAGAGTCATGGGTCTGGACAGAATCTCAAC
>VMDR010017626.1:0-19909 GCA_007922815.1 Macrotus californicus
GTACTTATAATTATAAGGGACCTCTAAACTGAAAGTTTAGAGACAGGAAATGAAGATTTAAATAAGTACACACACTTAGGGGTGATAGTCAAAGTATCTACTACCTCTTACAGAACGAGCACGGCTTGGTGAGATCCTACATGGGCCAGAGTCCTGGGGGCCCGCCACAGACTCAGGAGTTTCCCCTTTAATTGATGGATCCTAGGGAGGCCCAAGGGCTAGGGTTAGGAAAAGCAAAGGGACAGTCAGGGGACTCAGGATAGCAGCTACTTACCAACCAGAATGAATGTATTTCAACATTTTAACAGCCAGTTAAACTGAACTGGTACATAATAACTGAGCACAGTGCTAGATCGACCTAACAGTTGTCAACCAGTAAGCCAGCCATTATGATCACCTTGGAGGCTTATCACTACATTTAGGGCTCGCCCTAAAGGAAAACCACACACCAAGTCCCACAGAGAGCTGTTACCTGTGCATGGGCAACCCTGTAGTGACAGCCCAGGGCCAGCTCCAGTCCACCCCCTAAAGCCACGCCTTGGATAGCTGCCACAATGGGCTTCTCGCTTCTCTGCATCTCATCTACAAAATCTCCCAGCGTGAACTGAGGATTAATGCAAGTACGGAAACCATGGATGTCAGCACCTAAGGACACAGATACAAGGAAAAGTGAGTTCAGAAAGACATAGGGTTTGTGACACAACAATAACCTACCAGGGGATTCTTAAGGAATCTCAGACCTCTTTGGACCTGTGAAACACTTCACACGTCATCCTTTGGGCAGAGACACAGTCAAGGAAAAAAAATAGCCTGGAAAAATGCAGATCGATATGAGAGAAAATCTTCAAATCTTTATTAGGAATTCTGTAATCTTCTAAAATCTGTCTTCCCATATGCTAGGTAGCAATTCTACCTTCAGAAAAATTAAAAGCTCAGAGAAAGGGAATAGAGATTCTCCTATAATGACCATTACCCTGAGACTGAGTCATTGCGTTCCATTTTTCACATGATACTGCTCATCAATTACATTCGCAGCAATTTTAAGCCATATCTTTGTTAAGGGGAATTATTAGAAGAGGAAATCTCAGGGCAAAATGCATACATATTTGTGAGTCACACATTAATCAACCAGCTTAGAATTATGTCTTTGTGAGATTTTTTTTGTGAGCAATAACAGTAAACATTTATTGCTTTTTCTAATTATAAAAATGACATGTATCATGGAAATTTGAAAGCTATATAAAATTATAAAGAACCTAAAGATAACCCCTAATATCATAAAATAGAGATAACATACTGTTTGGTGAATTCTTAGGTTTTTCCCAATGCATATATGTAAATGGCTTTGGGGCCTTCAGTGGGTTATTTAACCTTTGCCTCAATGCCTATTTAAATGACTGATGTGACAATTAAATGAAAGTTTACTATAATACATATTTTTTGCAATATTGAGAGCATTCTGTAAAATCATTTTTATATTTTCCTTTTTTTCACGTAATGGTATACATATTGAGCTCTTTCCCTATAACATTATGTATTTTTTGAAAACATTAAGCTTGGTACAAATTAAAAAGTTAAAGTAATTATTTCATGTTCAACCTTTTTATTTTGCTATCAGCTCCTCATCTAACCAGGGATCATGCTTCTTTTCACTAACCCATCATATTTTACACTCTAGTCTATTCTTCTTCTTCTTATTATTATTATTATTATTATTATTATTATTATATAGATTCCTTTGGTTCTAGAGAAGATGAATTTCAATCTGAACCTCAGGTCTATCATTCCTGTAACTTTAGAATAAAAAAGGTTTTCATGTAATAATAGCAATGAACATTTATTGGATAAGTGCATCAGGCACAAAGCTCAGTTGTTCCACATACTCTTCGTAACACCTAAATGAAGTAGCATAACAACCCTGGAACTCAGATAGTCTGACCACACTCCACATTCTTAAATCTTATGCTACCTTCTCCTACGTGCAGCACAAGGTTACATTATTATCATCACAATTGTACAGAAATCAAGGTACAGACAGCAGGCTAGTGATTTCATGTTTTAACTGCTTGTCTCTGGCATATAGAAATGCAGTTAATTTTTTAAATATTGATTTTATATCATCAAAATTGCTAATTTCTCTTATTAATCTTCATAATTTTCTGATAGATTATCTTTAGTTTTTCTATAAACACTACCATATCTTCTAGATAATGAAGCTTGTTTCTTCCTTTTCGGCCCTTATACCTTTTATTTCTTTTTCTAGTCTCACCAGGCTGGCCAGGGCCTAGAACACAATGTCAAATACAAATGGTGATAGCAGCCAGCTTTGTCTTGTACCTTTCTAGTAAGGAAAGCTTTCAAGTTACCATTTTGTTTGAGGTTTGCTATAGGTTTTTAAAAGTGATATTCTAGCCTAACAAAGAAATTTCCTTTCTATACCTGGTCTACTAAGAATTTTTATCTTTAATGCATGTCAAATGCTATCAAATACTTTTTCTCTTAAAATAACCATGATTGTCTCTCCTTTAATTTTTTTTAAAGGTTTTATTTATTCATTTTTAGAGAGAGGGGAAGGGAGGGAGAAAGAGAGGGAGGGGCCCAGCCTACAACCGAGGCATATGCCCTGACTGGGAATTGAACCAGTGACCGCCTGGCTCACAGCCCAGGCTCAGTCCACTGAGCTACACCAGCCAGGGCTCTACTTTAATCTTTTTAATAAGATAAAGTACATTGATTTTCTAAGGTTTAACCAACCTGGTATTACTGGGATAAAAGTGATATATTACATTTTTATATATTGTTAGACTCAATTTTATAATATACTGTTTAAGATTTTTATATCTATATTTATGAATGAAATTGAACTGTAATTTTGCTTTTCATGCGGTCCTTGACAGGTGTCGGTGTCAGGGTTATGCTAGCCTCACAATGAGTTGGGAAGTGTACTGGGTTGAATGACGTCTGCACCAAATCTGTGAATGTGACCTTTTCTAGGGTCTCTCCATATATAATCGAGATGCGGTCAGAGTGGATCAGGGTGGATCTGCCTAGGATCAGGGAAGTTTAGACACAGGACAGAAGAGCACAGGAAGACGGAGGTAGGAAGGGGAGTGATGTGGAAACAAGCCAAAGACAAGCAAGGATTGCTTTGTGAGAGTTTTGATCACTGATTCAGTTTTTTAATGGTTATACAACTATTTGGGTTTTCAACTATTTCTTCCTAAGTCAGCTTTGGTGGGATAAATAATCTTCTACTTGTTTATAATATCTTCATTTTCTCTGCTAAAGGCTACAATATCTGCAGTGATAACACTTTTGTGATTTCTTATATCCATTGTTTTGCTGTTTTTTTTCTTGATCAATTTCTCCAGAGTTTTGTCAATTTTACCAGTCTTTCAAAGAACTAACTTTGACATTGTTGATCTTCTTGATTCACATTTGTTTTCTGCCTCATTAACTTCTCTTCTGCATTATTTCCTTCCTTCTACTTCCTTTGGATCTACTTTCCTGTTTGTTTTGTTAGTTCCTTGATACAGATCTTTAGCTCATTATGTTTCAGCCTTTTTTCTCTCCTGATTTATATGAAGCTATAAAATTTCTGCTAAGTTTTTCTTTCGTTGCATTTGTCAAGTTATATATGTTGTGTTTTTATTATCATTCAGTTCAAAATATTTTCTGAATTCTGATTCCTGCTTTGACTCAGGGAAATTAATTTCACTTCTAAACATGAAAATTTCCAGTTCTATATTTGTTATTGATTTCTAGATTATTTGCATTGTTGTCAGAGAACATCTTCTAAGTGAAATTTACTGAGACAAACTTTCATGGTCCAATATCTGGTCAATTTTTGTAAATGTTGCAGATTGGAGAAAAATGTATTATTTTGCAATTGTTGGATACATTTCTCTCTATATATAAATCCACTAAGTCAAATCTGCTGATTCCTAATGCTTTTCCAGGAGAATAATTTTTTCTGTCCTAAACTCTAACTACATTCTCTCTCTTATATCTCCTTACTGACAAAGAAATATCAAGTTCTCCACAATTCTGATCCCTTTCTGTATGTCTCAAAGTCGTCATCTTGGGTTCCCAACCTTAAGTTTTCAAACAGTTGAGTAGGCCATTTAATACCTACTTTATGTTTGGTATATTATTTTACCCTCTCTCAGGCTCAGCCTTCTCACCTGTAAACAGAGACTGTAGAATTTATTGAGAATTAAAATACAATAAATGTAAAAATACTACCATTTTCATTATTAATAAATAACCTATGTGTCATTAGTACATAGCAGGCAAGATAAATGATAATTATTATAATGATTATCTTTTTTATATTTATTGATTGTCATAATTCTATATCTATTTCTTCTCAGGCTACCATTAATATATATTATTTTATTTTTTTAAGATTTTATTTATTTAATTTTAGAGAGGGGAAGGGAGGGAGAAAGAGAGGGAGAGAAACATTAATGTGTGGTTGCCTCTCACGTGCCCCTACTGGGGACCTGGCCTGTAACCCAGGCATGTGTCCTGATAGGTAATCGAACTGGTGACCCTTTGGTTCGCAGGCCAGTACTCAATCCACCGAGCCACACGAGCCAGGGCATCAGGCTACCATTAATATATATTAAATCCCCTGGCTACAGTAAGATTACATAGGCCCTTATATCCATGTGACTTTGTCAAAGGGTATAATATATACATTCATTTGGGAAAAGAGGAGAGGTGTCACAAATATGACTGAATCACCATTTCGGATTATTTTGTCAGATTTTTGTAATATTTTTACATCTTTAAAGAATAACCCAATATAAAGTGGCATGGTTCCTGAGATAGGTGATTATTGGAAGAAAAATGAACTCCCTTTCAAGACTGTGTGAAATAAAAAATAACATTTATTAAACATCTTCTGCATGTAGGCTCTGCACTAGAGGATTTCAGGTGTATTATTTCATTTAATCTCACAAAAAAAGTCAAGGTAGATATTACTGTATCTACTTTATACATTGAGAAGTTGATTTTTAAATTTATTTACATTGAATTTATCAGGGTGACATTGGTTAATAATATAATATAGGTTTCAAGCGCACAATTCTGTAACACGACTGAAGTCCAGGAGATTAAAGGAATTTGCTCAAGTTCACACAGGGTGAAGACAGACACAGAGCAGGTATACACATACTAGCAGGTGTTACAGCCATCGAGCCTACAACTAAATAACTCACAACGGTCCAATCCAATATAAAAGAGAGTACAGTCAAACTCTTCTCTGGGTCTCTCTTGTGATTCAAGTCTCTTTCTCTAGTTTCTCATTTTCACTCAAGTGCCCCACATCCATTACCCACACTACATGACAGCTAATGAAGCGTCGATCTGAATCTGGGCTGTCTTCCAGAGATAACGGGAGAGGGTTAGATACTAGTACCTGAAGAGAAGTTGCCATTTGCTCCACAAATCACAATGGCTTTTACTTTAGGGTCTGTTCTAGCTTTCTGCAGCCCTTCTTTTACTCCACTCAAGACAGCCATACTAAAAGAAAAAGAAAATGAAGCACTAGTCAGAATTAAATTTCTACCATCTCAGAGTTTTTCCCTTTTCTAACAATGAAAAGTTAAACACATGCACAGTGGATAAAAACTCTAGATACTGATCATTAAGCTTTCATTCTTTGTTCAACAAATAATATATGTATCTATTGTGAATTAAGCACCGAGCTGATTAAGTAATAAACTTCTGAAAATGGTATTATTATGTACTCTGTTATAACTTTGAACACTTAGAATTGGCGCTAATCAATTTTAAAATACTATTATACGTCTTCTAGATACAGTAAAAGGAGTTTGTAACACCCTAGAGAGCACGGAATATACACCACGAAACATTACACTAAGATGGGTGCTGTAACAGATACAAAGAAAATGAAGTGGAAGTTCAGAGGGGAAGCAATTACTTTTCATTTGTCATGCTGGCAAAATATAAGAAAACTGAAATACTCTAAAAGAAACAGATGTGGCAGGGGCTGCAAGTTACCCCCAATACCCCAACCTCCCCACCTTCTTCAAAATACTAAACATGTGGTTTTTAGCTGGATACATAACTGCCTAAAATAAAGACCACATTTCCCAGCCTGTTTTGCAGTAAGGTCAGCCCAAGGCATTAAGTTCTGACCTGTGGGATAGAAGATTTGGCATATACAACTTTTGGGAAGAGTCCAAAGGGACTGGGTATAGTTTTCCTTTTTCTTTTCTCTCTACTCCTGGCAGGAATGCAGATGTGATGGTTAGATCAGGAGCAACCTTTGTGGACTAAGAGGTGGAAGCATATATTGAAAATGGCAGAGCAAAAGAGAGAGAGAACTGGAGTCCCTGTGACTGCAGAGCAGCCGTACCATTCCAGGACACTGCTATGGGAGAAATCAACTTTTTCTTGTTTAATTCACTATTTCGAGTTTTCTGTCACTGACAGCCAAACCTAATCTTAAACTACATAATTTAGGAGGTCAAGGCAAGGTCTGGGGAAGAAAGTACATGTAGCAGATTTTGCCATGTTTCAGTAGTTTGATTCAGAGTGACTCAGCACCAAGGGAACCAAAGTCACAAAGGCCAAGAAAAAAGAATTTGCCAAGAAGCAGGGAATTTCTAAGTGCCAAGGAGTGGAGAAGGAAGAGAACCTAGGGAAAGTGCTAAGGAATTGCTTCAAGGAAAAAATGATAGACCCAGAGTCGTGCCATGGAACTCTGAGTATTCTCAGTAAAATGTCTGTCCTCTAGCACATAGGGTGAAAAAAATCTTAATACAAAATGAAACATAAGAACAAACCTCTATAAAAGCCAGATATTTCAGACCAGCAACTATGAGTTAAAACCCCCAATTATAAAGGAGATACTTGCCCTTGATATAATTCCCTTTCACCTAATTATTTTTCATTATTACTAAATGAATCAAACAAAACCTCTTGCCTTCAACTATTAATTAGAAACCGAATCTGATGAAAAACAGATTCTGAACCATCTGTAATACTGAAAAGTCCAAAAGGTACGTGTTTCCTTCTGGGTAAATGATGGCTGCAAAATTAACCCAAAAGAGCTTAATCAGGGCCACTGAGAAGAGGCTGGCTTTTCCCATTTCACCCAGCCCCTACTCTTTTATTTCCCTTATGTTCTTGTTAACTTTGCCAAAATCAAACACAGGGAGAAAAAAATGAAATGGCTGTAGCACATGTAGCTTTACTGGAGTCTGGCCAAGTGGAAGGGACCACAGCCCGGAAGCAAGGTCAAGATCCCAGAGACTGAGAAGTTATTTTCTCCCTTCATACTGTCAGGAATGAAGAAATCCAGTCTGGAGTTAAGATAATATTTCATGAGTGCTGACCAAAACGTTTTAGCTTCTGTGACTATGGAAGGTCTTTTATTGTGACCTTTTTTAAAAAACTGAATGTCATCAAATGAAGTTTGTGGCTTATGACCACCTTTTTTTAAAACAAAGAAACAGAAGAGAAAATAGAATATATCAAATGATATCACAAAGAAGAATAAGTTTGTTTCACAAAACTTTGCTTTCAGTTATGTCTTCGTATACTTGTGTGGCTTAGGTTGCTATGTAAAACATGGGGTTGCTTACTGTGTGAATTACAGTAAAAAAAAGTGTTACAGTCACTGTGTTGGGAGACAGGCCTAGTAATAAGGCATGTCCTACATCTGTCAGGAGGGTTGGCGTTCACCTGAACTGAAGGAAACATGGCTGGCTAAACTAGCAAAGAAGTATTTACACTATTTGTTTGGGCCAAATAATATTCAAATAAGAATCTCTCATGGGGCTAGGAAGAGATGATTTTTCACATAAAATTAGAAATAGGAAGCATGCCCCCTACTGTGGACCTGGCTTGCAACCCAGGAATGTGCCCTGAGTGGGAATCGAACCAGTGACCCTTTGGTTCACAGGCCAGCGCTCAATCCACTGAGCCACACCAGCCAGGACCCCACATTGGGGAATTCCTGATGAGGCTGAAATGACTTCTCAGCACCAACGCCTGTAGGTAGCAGCTTGTTGGCCTCTGATTAATAGAAATAATAATAGCTAACATCTGTTAAATGCCAGTTTATAATCTTCAGCAAATTTAAACCACTCAACAACTTTATGTGCAGCCATTATACTAACATTTCTTCTTCAAGGAAGGTGACAGTGAGTTGAATATCATAAACATTAAAAATAGTTATAAGAAAATATTCCTAGTTATGGGTATTAGACTGTGGAACTCCCTCCCTCAAGTTCTGGATGGGCATTGTTTCCCATTATGAGCAGAGGTTGGGGCAGACAGTCCTAATATCTAATAATTCTAATTAGAACACAGACAAGTCCAAAACTGACAAGTAATCATATTGCTGATGTCTTTCTTCATCAAAACCAAAATAACAAATATTTTGCTTTTTTCTGAGAATGGCAATTAAGTGAACATATCACCTTTGCGTGATTTTATTCTTGCAATTTTTGTATTAATAAATATAATATATCGTATTAAGAATAAAAATTATAATATTAATACTAATGATAAAATTAAATCTGATGGCAGGATCAAAATTCTGTTAAAAGTAGTAGGTCTCCTCGTTTCAGCCTTAAAAGCAAAGGTCTTTCTCTCTACACTTTACATATTCATTGTAAATTATAATTCCTGCTAATCCTACTTCCTGTGGATGGGTGACTGTCTCCTAGACTGATCAGTCGCTCTATTTTTTCAGAGATATGGAAGATAGTGACTTCGTTCATTTTCATAAATTAATAACTTCATTAATTTTCATAAAGCAGCATTAATCTCACTTTTAAAAGTTAAGAGCTTACTACATTACACAATCTGGGCTAGGGAGTTTAACCAAAAAGGTACTCATGAGGGAATAAAAGAAGATCAAGTGCACAGGACTTTGTAGAAAATGTTATTTAATGGGCTTGCACTGACGTGGATGTTCTACGGAAGCACTAAGGTCTTGAGGTTTAGAACAGATCAGGAGAAATTACATTTCTGGGCCAGGGCACAAATCTCCTTTACTCACTGCGTTGGCATTAATGGGGACCTTTATTTGTTGTAAAATGTGAGACCACATTGTCGGATTCTTACTTGTTTTGGTGGCCTGGACTGGAGGTTGGGAAGTGAGGGATCAAGGTCCAGCCAGATTTGCCCTGAGGCCTTTGGAATAGAAAGTAAGCCTAAATCAAAGCCACAAGCAAGCGGAGGGTTCTGCACGAAGTTAGCACAGGGCTCCCCGACTTTACAGCCATCTGACTGCCTCTCAGCCTCGGTTTCCTTCCCGGTGAAAGGAGAACGAGAGTTCTCTGCGAAGATACTAACCAAGTTAACCTATGAAAAAGGCCCTGGCATAAGACGTCGTTCAATTTGAGTCAGGGTCTTTCTCAAACAGCAGGAGAGAGTCAAAGCCTGCAGAGCAGGCAGGCGACCTGAGCCCGTTACCTGATCGCGTTGAGTGGCGGATTTCGGAGGCGAATCAGCGCCAGGGAGTTCTGCAGCCGCGAATACTCGGCCATGCTTCCTCTCGCCAGGGTCGCCTCCGCCTCCCCCGCAGGGCTCTGCTACCATCCCCTGTGCGCCGGGGCCGCCCCGCAAGGAGGGGCGCCCGCTGGGCCAATGCGGACCCAGCTCCGCCTCCCGCCTCCCTTGAAAGCTCCCAGCCTACTGATTCCCATCCTTCGTCGTGGTTCTACCCCTTTCCCGGACTCCAGCGCCCTGCTCTACAAACGCCCATCCTCTTTCTCTTTCTCGGCTCCTCCCCGCTCCCATCCCGAGGTAGAACTGGGAGGACAATGACAACGGAATTGCTAGCTAGGCGAGGTCTGCAATCCCCTGGCCCAAAGGGGCTGGCTTCTCTGGACAAATGACGAGTTCACTAAGTTGTGAAGCTCTTCTCTCACAGTTTGCATCTTCTTCATGATACTTAACAAAGACGGATAGCTGGGGTCCTGACAATCATGTGATATGACTCAAACCTAGGACATAGAAGACATACATCATGAACTTCAACTAAATGGGTATCCGGCTAACGTGAACCGAGTATTTACAGAACGGTCATACAGCAAAAAAATTTAACAATGATTAAGGACTAGGTTTACAAATGTTCTTTTATTTTTTGTAAATAAAAACAGGTTCCAGCTCCGGGGAAATGCCAATTGCCTTGAGACTCTGGAAGCAAGTAGCAATCAGAAGGGATCCAAGCCATTAAGGACAACCTGCCAATCACAAACAACCCAGTGCAAACGCCTGAGTGCCAACCGCCAACCAACAACCAGCTTTTACAGGTCCTATCTTTAATGCCTCTGAAAATTTGCCAATCCCTGAACTCTGCCTTGCTCCAAAACTTGATGTAAGATCAACAGTTTGCTCTGCTTAATGAGAATGTGCGTGAGCAGCATAACTTTCTCTTACTACATAGGGAGCAGTAAATTCGGTTTTGTTTTCTTATTTCTGGACATCGGTCTCTAGGGCAACAACTCCACCGTGGTATCCTAGCAACTTTGAATGCGTCCAGAAAGGCCATGTAGGCAAGGCTGAACAGTCCTGAGTGACCTGAAATTCTTCCTGGAGCAAGGGGAGATCAGGATGGTGTGGTGCCGTTTTGAGAGTTTCTCATCTCTGTCTTAGAGGAGCCAGACACAAATCATTTCTCACCTGTCCCTAGTTTCCGCTGGACACAGACCTTTCTGCTTTGCGGGCCCCATCCCTCACTACCTCCCTCTCAGCTCTTAGGCAAACTTCTGCAAAAGTTAAAGTTTCCTTTAAAATTTAAAGTCAGCACATTGGTTCCTGCAAGTGCTGACCCTGCCTTGCTCCTCAATAACAGAATGACCCACTGGTTCCCGTCCCCTGTCATCTATCCCTCCTGTTTGATGTCACCCTGTGTGACCAGGGACACAGGGAGCTGATACCATACTGATCTTTCTTTTGCTGTCAGTGTAAATAATAAACTGCCTCAGTCTATTGTGGGTTCTCACGAGCCGAATCTGAAAGTGTGGCAGGCCAATTTGGCAGATGCTACCATGCCGCTGCTTACAGATGGCTGGACTGTTAATGGTCTCTTGATCATTGTGATGAATTGTTATATCCTCAGACTGTCTTCTCATTACTTTGTCTCAATAAGTGCTACTTAACAGGATGCTGGTCCTCTTGGCTAATGTACTTCCACATGATTTGCATGTTGCTGCTTTCACTTGTTCAGATGTCGTCTTCATGGCTGCCATTGGGTTGCAACTCACAAAAATAGATCAGTTGATCAGAAGTGGTTCATTAAAGCTTGAAAGAAAAATAAAAGAATGTAAATGTAGAAATTTTGCACTAGAACATGCGGATATGTACTCGCACTAAGAATGGAGGTGGCTACCTAAACTTGACTTTTGCGGCATTGATGATCTATTAACCCTGGAATCCAGGGTGCTGTGTTGTGAAACTTCATTTGATAGTGACAGAAAGCCATCAGAACTGACTTCTTAAGTAAAGCGATCAGGATTTTCCAGAACAAACACAAAATATTGCTTTTCAACTAGAGTGACAAAATCTCTCATATGTTTTTTTCCCCCTTTCTCTATGGGATACAAATGGACACAAGGTCCCAGGGGAGAACAGAGCCAGGCATAGAACCCTGACTACCTGTGTTGTGACCGTTCAAGGCGGGACAAGTTCACGGAATTTGGGCAGACAGAAGAACATTCACGGAGCCGTGGGGATGCTTGACATACCTCTATTCAAGGGTGGTCAAACCACGCATGCTGCAAGCTGCATGTCCCTGCATGTCACCTGTCCCATTGCGTGGCACTCAGCAGGGAGCCCCTGCCCCCTTAAATACCAGAACACAGATAAAGCCAGCAGCTGCCAACAGATATTATGCAACAGAGCTTCATACTGCGCATAATGAGCTCACTCAAGGCTATGGGAATGAGTTATTGGACCCAGTCTCAAGGCTATGAGAATACTGCTGAGCAGGCCCATTCTCAAGGTTATGGGAAACTGCTTCCCCTAGTTACCCAGACCTCTGGGTGAGGAAGCCAGACTGCCTTTGTTTATCCTCCACTTCCCAAATGATTTTGTGGAGGAGAGGTGCCCCACTGACTGGACCCAACATCGACTGTTACAGGAGAAATAAATTTTGGTTAAAGAATTTCAACCCATGCTAACTAACACAGTAAAGAAATGAGCAGTGTGTACGCTCTTCCCCAGTGAAGTTGGCTGACATTTGAGGAGAAAAGATGCTCATGTAAGTGTTGAAATAAAAGATGGAATATTAATAATTTTTTCTCTATACCAATAATGGCAGTAATGACAATTTCTGTAATTTCAAGTGACTTGCTCAAGTGTCAAGCCTTGGAGATTCATGCTTGCACATTCAATATCTTAATGACGAAGATAAGCTATTAGTATTCCTAAAGAAGAGCCCCCTCTGGCCCAGTCACCTTAATTATCTTCCCTGGTTGAAATAAATCCTAGGACTTTCAACTCCCTGATTCTACTTTTCTAAAAAAAAGCTTCATTTATTTATTTTTAGAGAGGGAAAGGGAAGGAGAGAGGGTGAGAAACATCAATGTGAGAGACAAACATCCGTTGGTTCCCTCTTGTACACACACCAACCAGGGACTGAACCCACAACCCAAGTGTGTGCCCTGATCAGGCGTCACACCGGCAACCTTTCACTTTGCAGGGTGATGTGCAGCCAACTGAGCCACACCAGTCGGGGCTCCCTGCTTCTACTTTTGTTCTCAGAAGTATAATTACTCCCTGGTCCCACTGTTATTATACATTGTCTCCCCTTAACAGAGTCACCTTTCATCAAATAGTTAAAAATATTAACAAGTCCATCCTAAGCCTACTCTCTTTAGGCCTCTTCTCAGTAACCACCATTTCTCATACAATAAGGTGTCTCTAGTTCAAGACACTCTTCATATTTGTCAATGGCCCCTTAAGGAGCATCTATTCTCTGTATTCTGCACTTGCCATCAATCAGGTAATATTCATATGTCCTAAACTCATGTTTACTCTCTTGTTTTCTTACCCATATAGACATTTTTTCCCTTTTAAATTTCAAGTGATAAGCTCTTTTTTTAAAAGGATAATTAATTTTTATTGAGATAACACATACTCTACAATTCACCCTTTTAAAATGTACAATTTGGTGATTTTTACTATGTCCATCAGGTTGTACACCATTACCACTCTCTAATTCCAGAACATTTTAATCACCTCAAAAGAAACTCTGTACTTACCATTTCCCTTTCTACCTATCCCCAGCAACCACTAATCTACTCTAATAGAGAACACTAATCTCTGTGGATCTGCCTATTCTGGACATTTCATATCAGTGGAATCATACAACATGTAGCCTTTTGTGTCTGGTTTCTTTCCCTTAGCATAATGTTTTTAAGGTTCGTCCTTTTTATTACTAAATAATAGTTCACTGTGTATATACACCACATTTTGTTTATCCATTCATCAATTGATGGATATTTGGGCTCTTTCCACTTCTTGGCCAATATGAATAATGCCGCTATGAACACTTCATGTGCATGGTTTCGGGTAAACTATGTTTTTAATTCTCTTGGTTATATACCTAGGGGTAGAATTGCCTATGTTTAACTTTTTGAGGACCTGCTAAACTTTTTGGCTCCATTTGACATACAGTAATGTACAAGGCTTCCAATTTCTTCACATCCTTGTTGACGCTTGCTGTCCCATTTTTTTAAATTCTTATGAGTCCAATTATTCTTAAATATGAGTTGTATCGTATCTGTCTTTGTTACTAAGTATGGTCTTCTCCGTTTTGAGTAAATACACATTTAGAATCTGTCTGGCTTATGAAAAGCCCTCGATAAAAGTAGTCATATTAGCCGTTATTAGTCTTATGTTCCTTTGAGATGAAACAAATTAAATTGTGTCTTTCCTCTGGGATTTTATTTCCATCTGCTTTGAATAGCAAATAGGACTCAAACTAATATACCATGGATTGTTAAGGTCAGAGTAAAACATGAGGTATTACTCATACCTCCATTAATAGAATCATCAAATGTTTTAGCATCTGTTATGTATTTCTAGGTTTTCCCATCGAAATCCTTTGATTTGAAGCCTGAAGATTTTCCAGTGTGATTATAGCTTTGGGAAATCTCAAGGAAAACGAAAGGGGCTAGAAGACTAAAGATGGGCAAATGTTTTGATTTTTGAATAGGCAAAGAGACGATAAAAAGATGTGGTAGACCGGTGAGTTTTAAATCAGTACCTTATGAAGTTTTGGAATAATTCATCAAGGAGAGGGTTTGGGAAAAGGAAGTTGTGATTACCAAAGATCTATTGTGTTCAGTAATAACAAGATAGGCCAAATTAATTTTATTTCAGTTTCTGAGAGGGTTAATACAGTGGAATTAAAAGAAATGTTGCATTGAGATTCCTAGAGAGATTTAAGAGAGTTAAATAATGGAATCCTTGTGAATGTGATGTGAGCTATTTGATAATTATATTTTCTGTATAATACTTGATCGATCATGTTTTTATTGAGCAGTTATGTGCACTAAACAAAGCTACTGCAATGCAAGCAAAAACAGAAATGGTATCTGCTCTCATGTTGCTTGCCGTATAGTTTTAGGGGACAATAGCTCTTCCTGAGGGAGGGGAAGCATGCGTTTTAAAATGTACACATCTGGCACTCACTCTGGGAGACTCAGATTCAGGACAATTGTCAGAACAATTTCATATACATGTATAACATAATTGCTCACAATATAATAGAATTAAAAGAGAGAAACTGTCAGGAATTTTCCTGCTGTTTTGTACTTTCTTCACAGATTTGTAGGGCTAAATTCTAGATCAGTTTGTGTCAGTGAGATCTAAAATATATAGCAGGTTTTGTAATAGTCATTGGTGCTGTTCACTAATATTCTCATTTCCCCCACTTACCATAGTAGGTTTGCACTTCTCTGCCCACCTGAAGAAGTGAGGTCCTTGAGGACATTGTTGTGGCCAATAAAATGTGAGCAGAAGTGGCGGCACTTCACAAGATTCTTTTTTCCTCTGGACTGGCTACTGGTAGTATTCAAGATAGTGGATGCTCAGTCAGCCTGGGTTCCTGAGTGACCACAAGGAACAGAGCCCTCTGCAGATGCGGAGTAATCTTGCAGCTCTGAGTAAGAAAGTAATCAGGCTTGTTTTAGGACATTTAGGTTTGAGGTTTGTTTCTTTATTGCAGTGTTACCCTGCACATCCTAGCTGACACAGAATTCTAGGGTGAGCTTGTGACAGCATGACATTTAATGATGACTAAGGTAAAGCCCTCTAAAGAAGTTGAAAAGATAAAAATTGTGGAGAGCAGAGTATCTAGTTCAAAAGTTAATGGGTGTTTTTCTCTTTTCAAGTCTGAGAATCCCCTTGGAATTACTGAAAATATGTCCATCCCCTCTGAGAGTGTCCACAGCATGTAGATGTACAGACAAACTGCTGTAGCCATTTGTCTGTCACCTTGAGAGAAGCTGGACATAAGCTGAAGCAGATGTTCCTGCAGGCAGAGAAAAGAGGAAAATAGATATGGATTCTGGGTGATATCATTGAGGTGCTGCAGTAACCAGCCCTGATGCCTGGCGTAGCCGTGCAGTTACAGAAGTCAGCACATTGCCCTTATGTTAAAGCTGGTTTGTGTCGCATTTTGTGGAGGGTGCACAGATGTGCTGCCCCGGCAGCTCCAGCCCTCGGCTTCCTCAGGATCTGCTCAGCTACAGAGAGCCTCCTTGCTTGAGATCACACGCTTCCCGGGGCAGACTGTATCCAGTATAAAGGACTGGACATTTCAGCCTGATACAGGATACTCTGAAGGCTCGTGCTCACGCTAGAGCTCCCTTCCAGGTTGGCCAAGTCTTCCTTCAACCCGCATAGTAGTTCAACTTCTTCCTCTGACCAGTCCTGCTCCCTATGCATTCCTAACAAAAAAATCATTTTCAACATCTCCATATCGGTGTCTATTTTCAAAAAACAGTCTGTTGACAAGTTTTCTGTAATATCAGACAAAAGTATCCTTTTTTAAAAACAGATTTATTTTTATTATTTTTTTTTAGAGAGGGGAAGGAAGGAGAGAAACAGGAGAAAGGGAGAGGGAGAGGGAGAAACGTCCATGTGTGGTTGCCTCTCGTGCACTCCCTACTGGCCCACAACAAAAGCATGTGCCCTAGAGTGGGAATCGAACCGGTGACCCGTTGATTCTCAGGCAGGCTCTCAGTCCACTGAGCCACACCAGCCAGGGCTAAAAGCATCCTAACTGAGATTCAGTGGGATAGATTGAACCTGGTCTTGTCTAGAGGAAGGAAAATGCACTCATGGTCACTCTTATTTTTAACTTTGTATTGTGTGAATTTTCAATCATATGAACACAAAGAAAGAATAAGAAACTCACTATACCCAGCTCCAACAATATCAGTATATGACTAATCTTAATCATCTGAACATTCCCATCTTATTTTAAAGTCTTAGATTTTATTCCATCCATAAGTCAAGTGTACTAATGTTCGCTTTGAAATGCAGTGCCGTGCCACGCCTTCTGCATTTTCCTCCCAATCCACCGTACATTCTCCTCCTAACCCAATTTTTACATATTGTCTCATTCTTCCTTCTTCTTCTCACCATTATAGTTTTCAAAAGAGGAAATATTGAAGTATTTTAATAGGAGAAAGGGGCCGTAGTAGTGTGAGATAGATAAGCCCTGGAATCCATCCATTCTTTCACTTATTCAAGAAACACTTTAGACCTGTCATTTCCGAGAGTCTTCGGATACTCAGTTGTTACCCATGTAAGTGGCTGTTCAGATAGGTGATAATGACTTTAGTTAGAAAAACTAAAGAGGAAGGAAGGGAGGGAGGGAGGGAGAAAGCTAGCCGGCCATCTAGTGGTCACAGTGGGAAGTGTCATGTATTTTTTTTCTGCCAGGCAGGCCTGCTGTAGAAAGGACCTTCAAGAGGAAATTGAGGCCCAGAAGTGAAGGGATTTAGATCACGTGGCTAGTTACTAGCAGAGCTAGGCATACAACCCAAACAGGCTGACTGAAAAAGCTGTGTAAATTATGATTATTTGAAACTCTTAAAAATGCTGTTCAAATGATTTAAAATTTAATTGAAACATGTTTTATATTTATTTTTATCAACTTATGATATATTGTAGCAAAGGGAAAAAAGTGTATTGGTTGAATGAAGGAACTAGATGAATCTATGAGAACACTGACATTGAATTATTTTTCCATTAAAAGGTCTGCCTCCCTCACCAGATAGGAAGCGCCTTTAAGGCAGGGATATCTTATTCATCTTTGCATCCCAAAAGCCTGGCCTGGTGTCTCTAATGTAGGCTGAATAAATAAATGAATGAATGGAATTAGGAGGTTTAGGTTCTAAAACTGTCTGCCACTAGCTAACTTTGTGACTTTCAGGAGATTATTTAATCTTTATGACCCCGAGATTCATTAAAAGTATCATTGACGTTTTTTATAATAGAGTTGGAAGAAACCTTAAATTTCATTGTGCCGACTATTCTATGGGTCTATGGGATTACCCGGTTATTTGGATCACAGACTCATTACCAACATTTTACTAATAATACCTATGTTAGCTCTGTCATATTCCTAAAACAAAGGTTGAATATTTAAGAGAAATTGCTTCTCAGAGAAAGGTCAAAACAAAATCGCACCATGTCATGGGCAGTGCACTCACAGTCTTTACGTTTACCTTCAGGGGCTGCTTGGATCAGTAATGTATTCCTGTCTGGCCAGCTAACATTGAAGGCAGAACTCACAGAAGAGCTCATAGAAGAGGGGGCTACTGTGTGTGAAATGGACCCAGCAGTGACCACACCTGATTGCTCAAACTGTTAACCTAAAAACCAAAGGTCTTTCTCAGTGAAAGGCAACAAGCATTTCTTTGAGATTTAAAAAAAAAAAGCTTTTTTGAGAATCACTGACGCAGGCAGAAATTCAAATAGTGTTCCAATTTGAAGACAAAGGCAAGGGGTGTTTATGAGAAAGGAAGGGGGGGAATTACGTCTACAAAAGGTGCAGAAAAACTAACATTGTGACACTTCAGTCCAGGAGTCATAATATCTGCTTTCTTGTTATGTTTGCAAACGGTTCTTTGGGATATGATGTTGATTTTGACCCAGGCCAAAGGTTACTTGGCCCTGTTTCAACATTCCGAAGGTTGGAGGCCTCAGATGTGCAAGGCAGTTTCTCTGGGATGGTAACTCCAGCTTCATTTTAAAGTGGCTACCACTATATTATTTTAAACAGAATGATCAGGACTGTGTAGTATCTCCTAGGTCACATTGCTCTTGTCGGTTCTGGACTGGGATTTTCCCACTCCTTTTGTTACTGGACAGTGAAGGTTGTGAAGGTGGATCTGCTTTTACCTTATTAATACCTTGAGACACATGGGGGTGAGGAGAGGTGGTGAGCATTCTGAGACTCCACTTCTGGTCCTAGACCTACCACTAATCGTATGACTTTTAGTCCATAGCTTCGCTGGGTCCAGTTTTCTTCACTGGTAACATCAAGAGGTTAGCTAAAGGATTATCTCGAAAGTTATTTTCAGTTTTAACATTCTTTGAATTTCACTGTTCTAAGGATAAATCCTCACCTGAACTGTTACCCTCTTCTTTTTCCTGGGTTGATTTTCTTCTGTCCATAATTTATTAAGTATCTCCATGTTCTTGAGGACAGGGCGTGGGTTTTACTAATCTTACCCCCAGGATCTGGCACAATAGTCAGGCAGGTGATTTCAGCTAGGGGTGAAGTTAGTTCCTATTAAGACAGGTATCATCTTTGTCTGGAGGAGCTCACAGTTCAGGGAGGGAAAAGGCCAAACATCATTAACTAATCACTTCATCGCAAGCTTGGGGTACAAAGGATAACAGGAAAGAACAAGAGGGCGTTTGTGATAGTTAATGCTCGCTGAATGCTTTCATCGTGTCATCGCTGTCCCTGTGTTATGTCCCGACACACCAACCCTGTGTTGTATACTAGTTTCACACCTGAGGAAACAGGCACGAAGAGGTTAAGTAACTTGCCTAGGTACCACCATTACAACTGAGAGGCAGATCTGACATTAGGCAGCACAGTCCCAGAGCCCGCATTCCACTGGGCAGAAGAATCGCAAAAACCACAAAAATCACAAAAACAATCTTGTGATCTCTCCGACGAGACAAAGTCTGGAGGAGTGATGAGCTCGAGATACAGGAGAAGCAGAGGCCAAGAACCTACAGAAGAGAAGGCTGCAGAAGTCGGCAAAGAAGTTTGAAAAAAAAAACCCAAAAGGCACTTTTCCGGGTTGGACTACACCACCGGCGATTAGAAAAGCCGGCGTAACAGAACCGGTAACCAATATTTGCATAGCGCCTGGACGCCGGAGAACCGCAGCACGGGTCGGAAATGACGTCAGTGGAGGGCCGCGCGCTGAGCCGGAAGGCGGGGCTGGTAGCCACCAGTCGGAAGTGGGGCGCAGGAAGTCCCACCCTGAGGGCGGTGCCGGGGTGTGGAGGGCGTTGCGATGGGCGGGGAGCTCCGCCCGTGGTCCTCCTGGAACCTTGGATCGCGGACAGGTAACCTGCTGGCGGAACTGGGACCCGGGCGAGGGTGGGAGTTAGTGGGGGTGGCTGACTTTGCTTGCGGCCTCACTCTCAGGGCGGTAAAAGTGGATCTCGTATTAGGGATGGCTGATTGAGGCTCCTTGGCATGGGACTCCCTGGGGTGATGGGGATGAAAGGAACTTTGGGAACGGGTTCATGAGGGCCGAGGTCGTCGAAGAAACACAGACAGGCTGAGTTTTCGAGGAATCGGACGTGGCTGGGGGTTATGGGCTCCGGAGCATTGGCGCTCGGGGGTGGAGAGATGGAGCCCGGGCACCGAGAA
>VMDR010017627.1:0-19908 GCA_007922815.1 Macrotus californicus
AAGGTACTAGACCACTTGCTTTATGAGTATTAGCTCATCCAATTCAAGGAAAATTCTGTAAGGTGATACTATTGTAAAGTCTATTTCACAGAAGAGAAGGCGGAGGAACACAGTTACTAAATGACTTGCCCAAGTTCACGGCACCAGCAGGAGACAGAGCTGGGGTTTGAGGCCAAGCATCCTGACTTCAGAGTCGGTCTTCTCTTAGTCACTGGCTAAAATTACACTTTCTAATATGTTTTTGAAATGGCTTTACGGAGGTATAATTGATGTACAGTGAACTACACATTTGAAATATACAATTTGATAAGTTTTAAAAGCCCTCTTAAGTATTGTTAAGTGTACAATGCAGCAGTGTTCCAGATAGCCACACTGCTGTGCAACAGATCTCCGGGACTTTTCCCTTGCAAAACTGAAACTCTGGCCATTAGACAGCATCGCCTCCCCCCAGCCTTGGGCAATCACCGCTCTACTTTCTGTTTCTATGAATTTGACTACTTTAGGTACTTCGGATAAATGAAATAATACAGTAGTTGTCATTTTGCAATTGGCTTATTTCACTTAGCATAATGTCCTCAAGTTTCATCCCCATTGCAACATGTGACAAGATTTCCTTTCTTTTTAATGCTGAATAATAGTCCATTGTTTGTATGAATTGCACGTGATGCATACATTCATCTGTCAATGACATATGGTCTGCCTCCACTTCTTAGCTATTTTGAATAATGCTGCTGTGAACACAAAAGTGCAAATATCTCTTTGAGATCCTGCTTTCAATTCTTTTGGATATAAACCTACAAGTGGGACTGCTGAATCATAGGCTAATTCTATTTTTAAGTTTTTGAGGAGCTGCTCTTCTGTTTTCCATGGCAGTCACACTGTTTCTCAGTTCCATCAACAGTGTGCAAACCTCCAATGTCCCTGCATCCTTGCCAACACTAGTACTTTTCTGTTTTTCTTTTATAGACATTCTAAGAGGTATAAGGTGATGCCTCATTATGGTTTTGATTTGCATTTCTCTAATAATTAGTTTTGTTGAACATCTTTTCATATATTTGTTGGTCACATGTACATTATCTTGGGGGAAATAGCCAGCTGAGTCCTTTGTCCACTTTTTGAGTTTTTTGTTGTTTAGTTGTAGGAGTTCTTTCTATATTCTAGATATTAATCCTTAATATATTTTAAACAAATATGGGATAATAGACTTTTCAAACTGTTTCACGAAGTGCTTTTTTATGTATCTTAAATATATTATTTAAGATTGCTACATGATTTATATCCTGTCATATGATTATAGTCTAATTTTTGATGATCCCTCTATCGTACACATCTTATGCAATTTTATTTTTTCTATTGTAAATAAAACTACACTGATCTTGTATATTGATTTTATGATAGCTTCTTTATTAGCTTCCTGGGTCTGCTGTAAAAAATTACTACGAATTTGGTGGGTATGAACAACAGAAATTCTCTCACGGTTCTGCAGCCTGAAAATCTGAAATCTGGCAGGCCACACTGACCCTTGGATTCTAAGGGAGATAACGTTCCTTGCATTTTCTGGCTTCTGGTGGCCGTTGGCATCCCTTAACTTGTGGCTGCATCATTCCATATCTGCCTCTTTGGTCCCAGTGTCTTGTCCACATCTGTCCATGAGCTCCCCCTCTGCCTTAATATTATAAGGGTAGTTATCGTTGGATTTAGGACTCACCCAGATAATACAAAATGATCATATCATCTCAAGGTCCACAACTGAATTACATCTGCTAAGATGCTGTTACCTTATAAAGTAACAGTCACAAGTTCTGGAGGATTAGGATAGGGACATAACTTTTGGTGGGGAACAGTTCAACCCACTACAGTAATGCGACCATTACTCGAAGTCAGCTTTTGAATGTGTCTCTTAAAAGTAACTGCTTTTAATTTGTGCCTTAATATTTACAAAAATAAATCAGTTTCATTTATTTGATAAACCCCTCCAAATTTTCAGTCTGGCTACCCACTGGGCATGGCTCTGAATAACTTTTGTCTGGTTTCAAAACTTAAATCCACTTTCATGGAAAAATAATTTGCCACCAGAGAGGATAACCAATATATTGCTACATTAAAAAAATGTTTAAGCAACAGCACTATCGTTAGAATAACTATCTGGCCTCCTGAGGAGCTTGCTTTGAGAGAAAGAGAGAGGGAGAGAGAGAGAAAGTGAGAGAGAGAACACTCAGGAGTGTTATTTGTGGTATGCTTTCATAAATATCTTGACACATTGTTATAAAAGTAACAATAGCATTCTGGGATACTAGATTTTATGAGGAACAGGCACTCTCAAGATTTTCTAGTCAAACGCCCTAATTTTACAAATAAGGAAAGGTGAGATTCAAGCCTCTTAAATAAGTTACAGAAGGCTAGCTACATCCTTAGTTGGTGATGGAGTTATGGAGATTCAAATTAATATGGTGTAGCTAAAGTTGCGAATTGGCAAGTGGATAGTGAAGTTCAACCTGCAGATATGTTTGCTTCAGTTAGAAATATTTAAATACCTTTAGGTGGGGCAACAATTCTCTACCTCAGGTTAGCACAGGTTTGGTCATGAATGCAATTTACAGTCTTTGAATTATGTGGTCAGATTTAACAAATAAAATTTGAATTTCTGATAAATATGCTTAATATTTTACTATCAGTGTGTTCTGAATATTGCACAGGATATACTCCTACTGAAAATATTCATTTATTTGGAATTGAAATTTAACTGGGTGTCCTGTAATTTTTATCTGCAAACGTAGCTTTGGAGCATGTAAGGCATACACATCACCAGTCAGGTGTGGCAGAAATATTTACTATTCACTAAATAACCTTGTATTCACCCATCTTTGGCAGCTTCCTTGACGTTCGGCAGAACCGTAAGACTAGTTCTGGGCAATGTGCTATGGTTAGAAGTTATGTTTGTCAGGCGATTGCCGCACTTAAAAGCCAACTTGCAACCAACCCCATAGGTCACTTTTTCCCTGGTGCAATGCACTAGAAACCATCTGTTAAAAAGTGGCACAGATGCAAAGACAGAAGTGTGGATCCCTGAAAAAAAGTTGGAATGAAGGTACCCAGGAGAACCATTGAGCCCACAGCATATTGTGTGTGTATAATAAATAAATCTTTATCCATTAATTCACTGAAATTTCTGAGTTGGTTTGTTATTGCAGCATGGTGTAGCCTATACTGACAAACACATTGGGAATCATTATATAAATTAAATAAATTCTGTGAGAATCAGTTTGCTGTTGTTGTTTTTTAATCTTCATAAAGTTGCCATCGACTTTGTGGTTTGTTTGGAAGACTGGGTGAGAATCACAGGTAAAAAGCTTCAGGAATTTTTTGCATGGTAGGCTGCCACAGATGAGGGTGGTATTTAACAATAACCTGCCCATTATGAATATTGCTTTAGTTCATACCAATCTTATGCAATTGGTGTTATCATCACTTTCATCTTGTCAGTAAGGGAAATGAGGCTTAAACTGGTTAAGCCATTTGCCCAAGGTTATTTCACCAAGTTCTTATCAAATATAGAGCTAGGACTCTATTCCATGATTTTTTTTCTCCAAAATCTATAATTTCCAATCTATGTTGCATAAACATTTGCCTTTGACATACAGAGTCCTGCCTCTTCTCTAGGTCATTATTCATTTCAAAAACATTTATTGATTGCCTACCATATTGGTTGCCCTGCATTAACATTAGAATACGAAGATGAAAGACCAAACATATCTTGCCCTTAAGGAAGCCTTCATTTTGCTCAGGCAAGTAAATATGTGATAATTATATGATATATGTTATGTGATAGAAGCAGAGACCTCTGAAGGAACACGTGTTGGAGATGGGGTGGAGTTAGAGGGGTCTTCAAAGAGGTAGTAAAACCAGAATTGAGTCTTGAAGGATGAATGGGAGCTGCTCTGACAAACACTAGCTGGGTTTGCTAGGCAGAGAGAGCATGTATTAAGTGGGTACACATCCTTTTGGTACGTTCAGGAATTGTAGTGAGTTACATGCTTGGGTCACAGTCATGTAATGAGGTCAGGACCCAGGTTATAACTGGTGGGACCTAGAAACACAGCAGCAGCTGTTCATTGGGAGTGGGACTGCCAGAATAGGGGCTGTCCAGAGGGACAAAGGACATGTAATTACCAATAGAGACGCAGAGAGGAATTGAAATATCCTGACTCACTTCTACCTGCCATCCAATCTCCCACCCTTGCCTCCATTGGACAAGGGAGACAAGGAAATGTAATCCCAGGAACCAGCTTTCTGCTGAACAGAACAGAATAGGGGAAGGGTGAGCAATGGAACCCAGAACAAATAACACAGGAATATCAGTTCATCCCTTGCTCTATAAGGGGACTGCTCACATTCCTGAGTTGATAATATTAAAATGTCCTATTGTCTCCAGTTGGGTTCCCTCAGAAGCAGACCTTGAGATAGAGATTAGGGCATAAGAAGTTTCTTGAGGAGCGCTTTTAGGACCAATACTTGTGGAAGATGATAATGAAGTGTGATGGCGCAGAGGTGGAAGTGGAACAGCAATGCAGTCCCAACAAAGCCTCGGCTGACCGCCTCTGTTGCTAGGCAGCTGGGACAGCCCTTCAGAGCTGTCTCAAATGTGGGCACTGGGATTGGATCTTTACACTCCCATGCTGATGGGTCAGTGGATTCCAGCTATTCTGAGAAGGAAGCATGACCTTAAGCAAGGCAGTTTTTCTTGTGCTGAGGAAATTCCTATGCAAGGCTGACAGCTGAGGGTCATCTCCCAGCAGCATTACCAGAAGCTAGGAGAATAAGTTGCAATATTTACTGTAATCCACCCATTGTGCCCATCAATCTTTGCACAGTTTCCACAAGCAGCTCCCAGTGAGCCTTTCTTTCTGGGGGAAATTTGGAAAAGAATGGTTAGTGGGACAAACCGGAGTTCCCAGTGCTGCAGCTGGTCACAGGGTCACGACCAACACTGTTCCCTCCTCTACTATGCTTTCTAGTTTCCCCTCACCCTCAGCTATCATTTCTGCTGGTCCTAATGGCTTACCTGAGGCCATGACCCAGACTCTTTTCTCTGTGATATCTGAGTACTGTTCACCAAGACCTTCTCAGGCTAGCCTCATTACACTTGTTGGTATTTCATCAGAACTGGACAAGGGTGTACTAAGGGTCATCCAAATGAATCACCTGAGCTCCACACATATTCCAATGAGTCCTACCTCCTCTTGATGATCAGGGTCAATTTCTCCTTTGGTGAAATTTCTCCTTTGGCAAAAATGGTGACTCCTTATCTTACTAACATGTCCCTGGACACAAGGAGCCAGAAGTTTCTGGCCAGGAGCTATACTTTGCAGTTCAACTGGACTCTGACTCTGTCCCCTGGCAGAATTGCTCTCTCTTTGGAAACCAGGGTCTCTACATCCAAAGAGCCCAGAGTTCTATGCAAACAGTAACAAAGAAATCTGAAAATTTCAGCAAAGATGAATTGGGAGGCACTTAAAACTTTAGAGGTCAGGAAGAGAAGAAAAGCTAGAGAAAATGAAAGTGGACAGCTATGGAGGAGGAAAAACCAGTGTAAGGTATCTCTGATGCTGAAAGAAGAAAGCTTTTCAAGAAATAGTTTTGATTAACTATTGTCTAATGCTGCTCTGAGAAAGGTACAGTAATATAAAGACTGAGAATAGAGCACTGGATGTAGCAAGGATTAGTGAACATGAAGAGTGAAGTCAAGAAATGAAAGCCTGATTGGAGGGCATAAAACATAGGAATAGGAGAAAAGAGAGTGCGGATGGCAAGTATAGATGGCATGAAGATGATTTTCCTATAAAAGAGAGAAAGAGAAAAAGAAGGTAGCTTGAAGGAAAAGGCACACAGGATTTTTTTAAAGAGGTAGGCATTATATAGCATGTTGATGGAATGGCCCAACAGAGTGATTGAGGAGGCCCAATTGTTCTTTGTCACAGATGTTTAACAAAAAGTGCCCAGTAAATGCTAACTACTTTGGTTATTGCATATGCCTTTTAAAATCAAAACTGAATAATTATAAAATCATTTGCCTACTCTCTTGAAATTTGGATTGGAGTTTTGATTTCTAGCAACTTTCCATATAATGTCATCAATGTATACCAAATTTAAGGTCTATGAACAATGCTCTGAAAAATACTAACAAAAAGTTCACTGTTTCTTATAACTCTGTGAAAACAAAATTGTATATTTTGTTTTTTTTTCCCCAAGAAAAGGGTTTATGTAGTCTAGTCTATTATTTGTGGAAATAAACTTGTTATTTCCACAAAATAATTTAGAATTATTATAAGGTTTATTATTTGAGTACATTACTGTCCATAGTCAATAACAGAACAGCCCGAGGATGCATAGGGCCGCTAAAACAAAGCAATGAAAACAACAAACAATACACAGAATAAAGGATAAGGTCAATGGAACTGTTGCAAAACATCAAGCACAATTTGAGTGCTCATGTAGAAACTCCCTTTTTAAAAGTAACTATGGTGACTGGGTAAGCTAATCAGGGTGCCTGGTATTAGACCTCATCATACTTTAGAAAATCTAGGGCAGAGACAATGAGAGGGTATGATGTCTAGTTTTTGTTATTTTGAACAAAATGAAAAAAGAAAAAAGTGAACCTCTTTACTCGTGAAATTGTTCAATTTGTATGTGAGGAAAAGCCGTAACGATAACCAATCAGAGCCTTTGTCCAAGGAAAAGATTACAGAGAATTATTGTCAGATGCTGGATTTTTTCCTTCCAGAGAAATGACAACCCTATATAGACCTTGAAATTTTCAAGAGCAGTCTTCCAAAACCCTTACAAAATATTAAACTAATACACTTGCAATTTTAGTATGAATCAGGAAATGCAGAAATTGCAGCACTCGAAGTTATATTAACTAAGTTCACAGGGCACACATGTAAGACTTTTTATTGCAAAGCAGCCCAGTTGGAGGAGTTAATATTTCTTTGGGGACTGAATACTTGTATTTTTCATCTTCCCTGAACTAAGATTAGAAAACGAAAATAAGTGTTTGCATACTTCATTTAAAGTATAATTTCTTAGCATTGCCAAGATATTTGGCTGACCTCTGGTTTTGTATCAATATTTAAGGCAAAGTATTAAATGGGATATCATCTTGACGCAAATTCAAAGACCGTGTCATGTACTAGGGCTTTTATGTATTTTATATTTATAATGCAGTAATTTTATTTTGTGACTAGTTTCCATAGCATGTTTCCATCAGTTATAAAAGAGAAAAATATTTACTTTCTAAGGGAAAATCTCCAGTTTTTCACTTTTTTTAATGCTACAACACTGAACAGAAGAGAACCATGCAGACAATTTAACATTCGATTTGCTTATTTTTCCCCATTAAAATTTTTCTCATGCTGTGTTTATTTTTAAAATTGTCCAAATATTTTGATGGGTTTAAATATTCTGGAAAATGTGCATATTGATTTGGGAGCTAATAAAATACCTCTGAAAGCCACAATGGCATTTCTACTTGCCAACGTACAAATGGGCACAAGTAAAATATCCCTAAGTTCCCCACATTTCAACTGAGAAAAAAATACATTCCTTTAAGAAATATGGTAAATCAACCACTGTGATTTTGTCCTATGGGGCCAACCTGAGGAGCTGTGTGGACGACACTTCAGAATTTGTCCTGTCAAGGGGTAGGGCAGGGGAATATTTCTTTACAGATCCTTGTCCCTTGTTGTGTTAACTCTCTCATACCTGCATGTTTGTAGGTGAGTCACAGTTTAGTTGTGCAGGTTCCTGAAGGCATTACAGCAAAAATTCCCTGATGCAGAAAGCAAGAAATTGCAGTGGAGGCAAGGAGCCGTCATGTGCTCCTTGTGTTCACCTGGCTGTCATAATGGCACCTGGGCTGGAAATATGTTAAGAGAACATGGCGGGGGGGGGTGTCACAAGAGGTGTCTAAATATCCCTTCAGGATGAATTTTGGAAAAATAACATGGCACAACCATCAACAGATATGGTTACTTGTAAATGGATGGTTAAGGTGACACAGGAATACCCAAGATTTATCAAGGTGACTATAATTTAAGAATGCCTAAGTCTAGTCAACCATATTGTGTACATAAAGAAAAGATAGGCTATAGCTAGAGAATATATCCCATGTTTTGAAGTCTGCATGGGGCCTGTTAAGAAGAAGGCAAAAAAGTGCTACAGCAACTTTGTGTATACCTCCAATACGGTTCCAAAGCATTGTCTTGTATGAACTGTTCAAATATATAGTATGTTTAACAACTTGGTCTTTACTGAAGAAAGACATCAGTCAATCAGTGCTTAACAACATTAACTAAGAAATCTAACTTATCTACTTTGCTTCTTGGTTCGCTAAGCAGCTTTCTGATCTACTGTGAATTCCTCGTAAATTGATCTACAGGGATAAAACGGACTCATTTTCAACCTGAAAATATCTAGGTCTTCATAGTCATATTTATCATTGTAAATTAAAAAATTGGGCCATGGCTTATCTATTATTTCTTTGTAAATGTGACTAGTAAAGATGAAGAAGACTGAACGTTGTTGGGATACAGATTACATATAATCGAAATGTACACTTGAAACCTATATGATCCTATTAACACATGGCACCCCAATAAATTGAATTAAAAAATATAGTAAGCATGGATGTGACAAGGAAACTCAGACCCTATCGCAGGAAGAGAATTGCATTAAGTAGTTGAGTGACTATAGAACAATATATGGCTTGGAAGGAATGGAAGGTGTAGAGTGTGCGGACTCTTCTTCCTTGGTCTGTGGGCAAGTGAAGAAGGCTTGGGAGACAATATAGTTTTCAATTAATGAGTGGTAGGGTGTTTGAGAAAAGGTTCGAGACGATAGCTTGGCTCCTTGGACAGTAGAAGGGACACTACAGTGTACTATAGATTAAATTACCCTAAATTTTCAAGTGGAATGCGGTATAATGGTGACTTCCACCTCACCAGAATAGTTTCTCCAAGTTGGTGGTTTGACTTGATCCATTGTCAAAAGTCTTTGGAGATGATAAATAAATGTGATTGCAAAGCATTTGGTAAATATAAATTAATATAAAACTTAACATTAGCAACTTTCCAGCAAATGCCTTTGAAATAAGTGGTATAGTTTGTGTAAAATTTCATAGAGTGGTTTTTTGATACATTAAAATGTTTTTCTCTTGTTAGTGATGCTTTCATAGTTGGCTTGATTCACTTGATATTGGTGATCTACACTGTAATAAAATTTGAGTGGAGAAACTTAATATAGTCTGAATTAGGAACCACAGCTTCATTGGGACTTAATGTATCATGTTGCAGCATAACATTCTAATATACATAATTTCCTAAATTGTGCATTGACTTCAGGGAGTATTTAAATATTCAGCTCAATTTCTTCTAAGTGTCTAGAATATAGTTAACAGTATGATGTCCTGTATGCAGAAGGTAGAAAAGCATCCCTCCGTACCCAGATTTGCCAGCAGAGCCAAAAAAAAAGGGGGGGGGGCAACAACTATATGAAGAAGCTCCCTGGCAGAGTTATTTTCAGAACATTTTTATAGGATACAAAAGGAATAAGAATCAATATTTCCTAAATGCCTCCTACGTGACAGCCGTTTTACTAAAATTTTAACACACTTCAATCATCAAAATAAATCTGCAAGTATAGGTGTTCGTTGTTCCCATTTCACTTGTAAGGAAACAGAGGTCAGTGATGCTGTTGGAAATAACACAGCTGTGGGGGAACTGAGAGTGGAATGCAATGTTGTCTTCATTCCGTTCGTATACTTGCCCCAGAGTCTGTCTGAGTCTATGAATATGAGAGACAGCTGCACAAATGGGTACCTGCCATCGTGGGTATTTTAGCATATTTCTTCTTCAGACAGTCAAAGTAGGCATGCATTTCAGAAAGGACAATACCTTTGCTGTTTTCTTGAAGGCAACAAAGGAGCCGTCTGACTGGACTTTACTTTCTTAATGACAACAGGTGTGGCGGTTTTAGGGACCAAGCTCTGGCTTGCTCACTAACCATAAAGTCTTGATGGCAAAGGCCACGAGTTTGACTTTCAATGTCTAATTTATATCTAGCTGAAAAGAATCTTACCTGGAGTCAAAGCATGGTAGTAGTAGGTTATTTTTAGTTATTGAGTTTTTGCTTCCTCTACCATGGGTGTCCAACCTTTTGGCATCTCCGGGCCACACTGGAAGAAAAAGAGTTGTCTTGGGCCACACATTAAATACACAAACACTAATGAAAACTGATGAGCAAAAAAAAGGTTTTAAGTAAATTTACAATTTTGTATTGGGCTGCATTCATAGCCATCCTGGGCCACATGCGGCTTGCGGGTTGGACACCCCTAGAAGACTCAAACCCTGAATTATTTCAATTATTTATGAAATAAACCAATGCTCATATTAATACAGTCCTGTACTTATTTGATATAAATACATGAAGAAAACATTTGGCAAATGCTCACTTTTACATTGAAGTGGTTTTGGCTTGTTAGTTGAGTGGCGAAGGATTTGGATATGAATATTTCAGTTGGCAGCAAGCAGGAGAAAGAATTCTCCATTTGCTTCTCAACATTGTGAGTTTAAGGAATGCTGTGTGCTGTTATCCTGACAGACTTACCCATCAACATAAGCAAGAAATGGTAACCTACAGTTCTCAGTGGAAGAGAATATTAGGTAAAAAGATAAGTATACTTTCATTTGCAAAAAGGTAAAATCTGTCAGGAGGAGGAAAGGGAATTCTTATTTTGAGACTAAAGTATAAAATATTAACTTCATATATCTTCACAGACAAACAGATTGTGATTCACTTGAACTTCATCAAGGACTTAAATACAGGAACAAACTTCAGATGAAGTCACCTTATAAGGGGTACAATATGCAGCCTCTAGAACAGCCCCCAATGGTCACTGTCTCTTGGTATTCGCATTCTCGTATAATCCCCTACCGTTTAGTGTGGGCTGGATTTAGTGAGTCACTTTTAGTAAACAGAAGAAGGTGGGACTAATGGCGTCTGTCATATAAACCAGTGTGGTCTTTCTCTCTCTCAGATCATTCGCTCTGGGGTAGCAGCTGCCCCATCGTGGAGAACTTTATGGTGAGAGCCCAGTGGCAGGAAACTTAGATCTCTTGCCAACAACCATGTGCATGAGCTTGAGAGTGGATCTTCCAGCCCCACTCAAGCCTTTGGGGGACTATGGCCCCAGATGACAGTTTGAGTGCAGCCTCCTGAGAGACTGAACTAGAACCATCCAGCTAAGCTGCTCCCAGATTCTTGGTCCTGAGAAATTGTATAAAATAATAAATGTTCATTAGTTTAAGTTGCTACATTTTGGGGTAATTTTGTGTGCAACAAGTGATAACTAATAAAGGGGAAAGGAGTGATAATGTGGCAATGTAGCCTGGACAGGACTGGGAGAGGAATTCATTTCACCAAGAGAACTAGACAGGAATGTATCACATTTACATAGGTCAGTTGAAGCAAAGAAAAGCAACTACATGATGCAGATCTCGAGAGTCAGCATGCTAAAGCTAAAGGACAGGAGAGCCAGCAGAACTGACACACTTTGGAAATGGGTACCTAAGAGTTTAACCCCAAAGGTCAGTAGAGGTTGCAGGTGAATTTGACCTTAATGGAGACACCTACGGAGAAGCTAAAATCATCTCAAAGATTGGGAGACTATAAGATCTGTGATGTGGAAGTTGTCTTAGTTATCAGAGTTCAGTCAATTAAATAGATATGGTTGCTACCCTCTAGGAAATTATATGTTTAAATGGACGAAGTGACATGAGCAAGGGAGTAACTCTAAATTCTAGAGCATGCTCCTCCTCTTCCTCCCCCTCATTGTTCTCTCTGCCTCCAGCTGAGCTCTGGCTCTCAGTGCTTCGTGCCTAGCACTTCCTTACCACCAGGTTGTTTCTTGTTTGTTACCCTTGTCTCCTCAGCTAGACTGTGGGCTGCTGAAGGAAAGGGTCATGTCTCATTCAATAATCCTCCTCTAACCACAAGTTCTTATTTGAAATGTGAGTATATGTGGACTTATTTCTGTATACCTTCTCTGAAACCACAAACATTTTGGATCACTGTACATGAATCATGCCAAGTTGCCACCATCTTGATTCTAATGAGGTTCAAAGCTCCCTGGGTTGTTTGTTTCTACCCTCCTCTGCTTTTCTATACTACTGCATTTTTGCAAAGGTGTATTTTTTTATTGATTGATTTAAGGGAGAGAGAGGAAAGGAGAAGAGAGCAAGAGAAAAACATTGATTTGTTGTTCTACTTATTTATGTATTTGTTGGTTGATTCTTGTGTGTCCCCTGACCGGGGGTTGAACCTACAATCTTGGCATATCAGGATGCTGCTCTAACCAACTGAGCTACCCAGCCAGGGTTGCAAAGGTGTATTATCATTTCCTTTATGTTAAGGGCACTATGATGTGGTGTAAGACACTAGGAGGGCATACTGCTATAGATAAGATAGACATGAACCCTGCCTTCCTGCCATTTGGTACTCATGTAGTCTGTACAACATTAGGAAAAAGTAATTGAAGAATAATACAGTTAAGCTGTGGCAGATCCTGAGAATGTCTGAAGGCAGTACCCATGATGCATCATGATATTCCCCAATGGAGGATCCTGTTTTTGATCTGACAGTCTGCAGAAAGTGGTATTTCCTACCAAAGAAGACTTCAGAAGATCCTTCTACACAGAACTCTTTTCAGGACAGGAGGATATGCTCACATCAAAGGATACAGACAAAGAACACAAGTGTTGGAAAGACAGAAAAATGAAGTCTCTTAAAAGCAGGGAGCTAGCAATTGTCAGAGCATATTGAAGCTAAGTAAGACCTTAGAAAATAACTCCTTAAACCTTGGTATCTAAACATTTTTATTTAAGCAAGTGTATTTTAAGTGTACCTTAAAAAGACCTTAATATGTATATTAAATGATTCATTATAATTCTATAAAATTACTAACTCTTTCTAATCCGTTTGGTGTCCATTTAAAGTTGTTTCTTTTAGGAATCCCTCCCATGTAGTCCCATAATCCCTTGCTCTCTATATACATACATAAACTTGAGTAATTTAATATTTAATTGTCCACTTCCATCCAATAAACTGTAGGCTTTTAATGGGAGCAGGGACCTGTCTTTCTAGATTAATTTTGGTCTCCAGTCTCTAACTCAGTGCGTCACACATGGAAAGTGCCCTGCAAATATTTGTGTAATGAAAGAGGAATAAATACATGGAAGTACAGAAGATTTTTTAAGACCAGTTTTCATATATGTGCTTTCTTCAGAAAGAGAGAGAAAACATAGGTAAGAAATGAAATCAACATGTAGGGCTATTGAAGCAAATCTGATGATAAAAAATTCTGCTCAGAGTACAAGTATTCATTATTTTTCATTCATTTCTTCCTTTATTTATTACCTTCCCTCTGCACACTGAACAATGTCAGATTTCACCTCTCCTACTTGGCCCCTGGAGCCTTCCTGGGAGCCTCTTTCTAGGTTTGGCCCTGGCAGAGAGGCCTGCCATTTCTGGACTTATTCTCTTTCCTATCTTTTGCTTTGAAGAGTATGATATTGAACATCTCCAGCATGCTCATTCATAACAGGCTGAAATATTGAACTTAATTCTGCGAACAATCACAGCCATTAAAAGTGTATGAGCAAAGAAGCAACAAAGAAGCAAGGTTCGGGAAGATTCTCCCATTGATAGTGATTAGAAGTATTTTTTTCCTCTGGAGAGGCTGATGTTGAAGATCCACAGTTTCCAAGAAAAGGGAATCCATGCAATGCTAAACAATGAGGAGCAATGAGATATCTGGTATTTAGTCCCAAAAAGGTGCCACTGATATAAGTTCAGTGACAGGTGTGGGAGGGCAGGGTCCTCGGACCCTCAGGAGTGAAGGGGAACATACGTGAACTTTGAAGGAGAGAAAGGACTGAGATAAGGAATAATGCGTATGACTTGTTTACAGGGAAACATAGAGCATAGCTTGGCTGTAGCAGTGGTTTCCAACTTCAAGGTTGGATTGATTCACTTGAGGAGTTCAATAAAACAAGGATTTATATGATCTATCAATGCCCACCAGCCAAACACAACCAAGAACACACCTAAAGTTGAAGGAGGTTGGTTTATCAATTCACTGCAAAGAGGGAGACCACACACCTTAAAGACCATGCAGTGTCTCAAGAAGAGGGTGTTAGAAAACATTCTTATAATATTTGGGCTTGTGCTAGTGATTTGCGGGAGGGTCCAAGGAAGCAGGACTTTTGCTCTGGATTAGAGGCTGTCAAGAAGCAGGGGTAATTCTTTGATTAGGCATCTTCATAATTCTTACTTAGAAGATGGAAAAAAGAAAGCAATGCTGTCATTGTAATTAGTAAAGAAGTAGCAATCAGTCATATTATCCAGGATAAGGAATATTTGGCCATTTTTGGAGTTTGGACAATGTTCTTGTTGATGTGTGTGCTGATACTTGATTGCAGATCAGTCATCACAGTCACCGAGTGGCCTTGTCTGTTGGTGTTCTGTGGCATTGCTTGTGTTCAGCAGGAGAACACCACATCCTAGCTGTGAGTACCAGACCAACTTCCAGATGTCAGGGACTGCTTTTCAATTTTTCAGATGCAGTGCAAGAAAATGATTCATTGGTGGATAAGAAATCTGTTTTTCTAAGAAGATGCCTATGTGAATCTGATTGAAGGATTCTGAGGATCCAGACTTCAGAAACACTTCTATGGTAGAAAATAAGGCTGAACAAGAGGAACAGATTGTAGAGATCCTTGAAAAACAGGTTAATAGGTTTGAATATAATTTTTCCATCAATAGCATCCATTACAGGGATATGAGCAAAGAAGCAACATCACAAAGCAGGGTTCAGGAAGGTTCGTCTGTTGGAGATTAATAGAAGGGTTAGATAGAACATAAGAGATGGGGGCCCCGGCTGGGGACGAGCAGGGAGAACACAGACAGACAAACCACAAGCTAGGAAACACATGCAAAGGTCTGATCCGGACATGACTATAAATTGGATTAAAATATTGGCAGTGGGAGTGGAAAGAAAGTATTGGATGTGAAAGACATTAAATAAAAATCTAAAAAATATTTTTAAAAAATCTAAAATTCATGTACTATGTTCCTAGAGGGCAATGACTTATCTTGATATTCTTAGCTCCTAGGTTTGGGTTGGGGGTGCAGTATGTGCCCAGGAACTATAGGACTGACTCCATTAGCCAGCTAATAGGATTATGTAACTCACAGGATTGGGGAAGAGCAAGAAGGAAAAATCAAGAGTGATTTGGGGATAGTTTGGAAGGCAAAGTTACTTCAGAAAAAGGAGCATTCAGTTTGGTCACATGAACTTTATGTGATAGTGAAATATCTGAGAGGAGACATCTAGCCAAAAGGTAGCAAAGTGGCTTTGGCATGTGAATGCAAGAGAGGTGAAGGTCGGGTGGCACAGTGACTGAATGGAAGGATGGAAGTTATGGCAGTGTGCGGAATTTCTGAGTGAGAAGGAGTAAGAAGGGAAGACAGATTTGAATTGGCATGACAATGGTTGTTTCCTACCTTAGACAAGGAGCTGTCACTGGGGGGAAAATATTTATATCTATTTTAGGAATACAGTTTAGGTCTTAAGAGAATGTTTGTGGAGTCAGCAGACAGGGTTTCCGGTACATCTCTATCCCAATCATTTGTGACTTTTCATGTATTTAACTTCTCTAAGTTAAAAATTCCTGGTCTGTAAAAAAGAGATAAATGTAAAGCCAAGCTCTTAAAGATGGGTCTAGAAAGAACGTTTAATACAAACCTCTTACAGGAATGTATGAGGGATGACATGCAGTAAGTATGGTCAAGCTCTAGTTTGTCTTCAAAAAACATGAGCTTTTAAGTAGGAGTGACTGTCTTCAGTGACTGTGCCCTTTCATATCACAGGACAAAGACTGAGAACTTAAATTTACCCAGTTGCTGTCAAAATAGTGGTATTTTCAAAGCACTCTCTAGAACTGAATAATAGAAAACAGGAGGGAAAATCCTTTTAACTTGACCAGATAATACTATATCCAACCATTAATGGAGTTGTTCAATAAAAGTAAATATATTTGAGATAGCTCTTGCTTAGCCCATTCTAAGTTTTTTAAAATGGAATTTTCAGACAGCTCACTTAGAACATGTTTTTCTCATTAAAATCTAACCAAAAGGTGGCAGTGTTCTATACAAATGTTCACCAATCCCTTAACTACTACCCACATATTTCATAAAATAAATGTCTCAATAGTACACCCAAGGAGAGTCAGAAAAAAAATACTCAGGCGTCATTGAGAAAATCTGAGATTTATAAGAAAGCAGCTTTAAAATGCAATGCAGAACATAACACAGCATGTTAGAAAACTTGTGTCTGCACGAAGGTCCCTCTGATATACCAGATGTTGGAGATACAGAAGCCTGAAGCGTAATTTCTATACCTAGTCTGTACATGGCCTTCTTCTTGCTTATCATACTGCCCACCTGAACGTTCTAAAAAATTGATGAAGGCTTTTTTTTCTTACATGATCTTTACTTCCCAACCTTCTTCTCAGTGTGGCCTGCCCGCTTTCTGCAACAATCAACATTCAAAGGAAGAGAGCACTGGCCTGCCTTTTAAAATTCGCAGGTTTTAATTCAGCCTCTATCCTTATCATAAAATGGAAGAAATAAACATTAATTGAGCACCTACTGTGCGCTAAACCAAGATATATGCAATCTTCTTAAGGAGTAAAGGAGATCAAATAAGGTAAATATCATTGGTCCTACTTTATGCATAAGGAAAACAGGCTCAGAGAAGTTACATAATCTACCCAAAGACATTGGCTAGGATGTAAACATTTCAACTAACTTTGAAGTCCCCAGTTCTTTTCATGATGTCATCTTCTATGACTATTAATATTTCTTGGATGTTATTTGATGCTATAGTTACGGAAAAGCTACCACAGAACTTTTTCAGGATATCAGGACATTTCTGTAGAGGCCATTTCAATAACTCACAGCATGAGTTAGATGTGAAGTATCGAGATCTGGAAGTGTCTGTTCTCTGTGAGTGCATTTTAATAATGTTGGAATAAATTAATTAGCTACATTGTGACATTACTCAATTTTATACTTAAAGCTTTGTGAGGAAAAAAAAAAAGACTGAATTACAACATAAAACCAGTGTCCATACCTTATTTTTATGCATTAGCTTCCATTATTTTTTGTGGGGGCTGGATTTCCAATGCTGTGAGGGACTTTAGATTCCCCAGTATTGTATCTTTCCAACATCCCAAGTCCTTGATAGTCTCAGTTAACATTCAATTGATGTTGTGATCTGACTTTTTTCCCCTTACTTTTTAGTGAAACAGCCTATTTCTCTGAAATATTTTAAGGCTGTTCTTACCATTTCCTGCTGGGCGGGACATTTTTGGCCATGCTGTTTGCTTAAACCATGAAGCCATTTCAAGTGGATATGTTTTATCATCCTTTTTTCCCTCTTTAGAGGAGCCTCCCTCTAATTTAAGGTTGTTAATAACCTCACCAAAGTGACATTTCTAATATTGATTTATTTATTTTTCTCATTGGGAACACAGAATGAAGGACAGTGGTTTTTTAGCACTAGTGCTAATGCTAATCTATTGAAAGAAAAACTATAATGAGTTGTTGATTATGCATCTTTTTAATGAAATTGTGTTGTAAAGGGGAGTTATTTTAAATATAAATAAAGCTAAAAATTAAAAAATACATGAGAAAAATAGTTAATTTGTAATGAAGCTAATAATGCCTTAAAATATAGATCATCCATTTGGACATTAAAAAACCAAAAACACAGTTTCTAAAGCTGCTTTTGGAGAGGAAAAGACATTGGACTAACTCACATAAACCAGTCTTCAGACATGTGTCGTTACCTCCTCCTCATCGTTGTCGTTACCTCGTCCTCATCGTTGTTATCAGGACACTTTGGTCACAACAAAACTGTGCGTGTGTTCCCATTTACATTTCATCATGCAATCAGAACAAGTGGTGTGCTCTTCGGGAATTTACTAATGAAACAGAAGAGGAAATGACAAAGACTGTATTAAGCCAACAAATACAGTGGATTATTGAAGGTGAAGGAAAAAATGGACATCTTTTCCCTTTCTCAGATACAAACTCGAATGCTGTTTTATAAAATTACTTCAATATTATTTTCTCATTTTGAAATTCCCCTGAGAAGGTATCCTGACTTATCCTTAGAAAGTTACCATTAGCCAGCTGCCTTCCAGCATAATGCCAATGCTTCCAGCATAAGATCACTTTCTTTTCATATTATTAATTCAAAATAGAAAATATCTGATATTAAGGAATTAATTGCTCATTTTTAGGTATAGATGATAATTGTTGATTTTTAAAAAATATAAATAGCAGCATAATGAAAGCAGATTAAACTTTCCTCCATCTCACCTCTTGCTGTAGCCAGCTACCCATCTGTGTGTCCGACATTCCTGATTCACTGGGTCAAAGAGTGTGGGAGGATCAGGAATCCTTAGAAAATCAAACAAACAAAAACAATTCACAGTATGTTATACTAATGTGAGTGAGCACTGTCATCTCACACCATGTAACACCAGTAATGATTCCTGATTTTCAAACATTGTAGAGCAAATACTTGAATGATAGTCAATAAACTGAGGTTCTGGTTCCAACTCCATTTCTAACCTTGAGGCAATCCTTGGAAGTTAGTGAGCCTCTCTTGGTCTCAGTTTCCCAATCAGTAAAACGAAGAACTTTCAAGTCATCAAGTTCTCAAAGATGTTGTCCAGATTTGAGACATTAGCAAAGACCACAACATCTGTATTTGATGATGGAAATAAATTGGAGTAATTATACATTTATTGAGTAAAACACTGAGCACTAGCAAGAGGTTTGCACTCATCTGCTATGCGATATTTTGAAATTCTCTAAACTGCATGACTCTTTCTAAGTATCAGAGCATTGTACAATTTACTTTATCCTGTTAGCATATATGCTAATGAGAAAAGTAAAATTCCTACTTACAAAGCTGCTTAGAATTCTTTGGAGATTATCTTTAGTGAGCATGCAATATATAACTAACCTATTAGAATGGCTAAACATATAGTCTAAACAAACATGCTAATAGAGTTACTACTTTGAAGGAAAAAAAATTAAGTGAAAAACCATTTTATTTCTTCGAGAGAAGCCAAAAGGTTTCTGTCATTTATTTTTAAGATTAAAAATAGAGAATATTGCCTTGTAGTTGATAAATTTAGCAAGGAACGAGAGGCAGAGATCAGAGAGGAAATGAAAAATGAAAATGAAGGAAAATAAAAAGAAGAAAAGGAAAGAAAAAAAAAGATATCTACAAAGATAGAGAAGTAGACAAGTCCAGAACAAGGAGTCAAGAAAAACATCAGAAAAACTCTCATGGAAGTGAAAAGGCAAAAACAGATAAGCACTCGACAAACGGAACATAAGTTATTCTAAGAGAAGTTATCACAGAGAAAAAGCTTAACAATGGCTTTTAATGAAACATATTTCATAAACAGACTAGTTTTAAGTAATGACAGGTATATAAGGGATGATAACCTCTTAGTACCTACCTCTGAGCCAATTATAGAGGAATTCAGGAAGAACACATCAGAATAACCAGTGTTATTGCAGTTAATTAAAATTAACTTCTCCAATGGGTATTCACTAATGTAAAATGATAGGAACTAGAAGCTGATGTCTTGTCTAGAAAGAGGATAAGGAAAATTTATGACAGAATTTTTAAAAACCCAATTTTTAAAAAACACTTTGTTCTTCATGGAAAAAGTAAATGAGTTACAATTTTTCGTGGAACTGATTTAT
>VMDR010017628.1:0-19905 GCA_007922815.1 Macrotus californicus
AGCAGCATTATTCTGCCTTCCACAGATTATTTATCTAATCAGTGCATATTAAGCAATTTCTGTGTGTGAGGCCCTTTTCGAAGGGTCAAAACCCATGATAGATTTCCTTTCGGTATGGACAACTCTGTCTGGAAAGCCATGTTTTTATTAAAATACATCTAGTTAAACATTTCAGTAAGTGGAAAAAAACAGAGATTATCTTGAGAAGAGGAGGCTATTTTTCAATAAGGGAAGGATCTGAGTGAATTGAAGCTCTATGAGAAATTAGATGCATATCTTTGCCCATTGCACCCACTCCATAGTACACAGGAAAGCAATGCCACAGTAATGTCTTCAGTAATCTTGTTTCCTTATCCCAAAAAGAAAATTCAAATCCCTAATCTCAGAACTGGGAGAAAAAAAATGTTGAAAGAAAGGATGCTTGGTGTGCCGTGGCTATCACGTTTGCTTACTGTTCTCCTGGGTAAAAGATCGAGATTAAAAAGGCAATTTGGAAGCTCAAGAGACAACATCCCTGGGGGGGGGCGGATATGAAAACTGGCACTGCAGACCTTCATCACGGGATGATGGAGAAATTTCTGTCGGCTGCGGCAGCTGCTGTGTTCCCGGAGTGGTGTGCTTTCCCGAGTTGTACGAAACGGCTGCCTCTCGGAGTAAACCAAGCTCCTGGGGAAAATCTAGTTGGTTCAAATGATAGAATGTGACGGAAACAAAGCAAGCCCTGCATTTTTTGTACAAATCTGATATTTGTACAAAAATAAGTCTGTGTGTTGTTATTAGAAGGCCTTAATAAATCTTTTCTTTTTTTTTATTACTTTATTGTTGTTCATTTACAGTTGTCTGCATTTTCCCATCACCACCCCAGCCAATCTCACCTCCCTCCCCTGCTCCCACCCTCCCCCTTGGTTATGTCCATGTGTCCTTTATAGTGGTTCCTGGAAACCCTTCCCCACACTGTTCCCTCCCCCTTCCCCTCTGGCCATTGCTAGATTGTTCTTAATTTCAATGTCTCTGGTTGTATTTTGTTTGCTGTTTTCTTTTGTTGATTATGTTCCAGTTAAAGGTGAGATCATATGGTATAAATCTTAAAAAATGTTCTTTTTGCTTCTAAAACTGTGCCTACTTTTGAAGGTAAACATCTATTGCTTACCGGACTCCCTTGTGGACACAGAATTAGGTTTTCTCTTTACCCAGCAGGAAAAGATGGAGACATTTTCCCATTTTTTCCCAATTCTTTGGACTCCTTACATCCAAAGAAGGCTCTGTGCAGGTCTTCCTGTGACCTCCTCTCTGGGGACAGGTCCCGGCCCCTGCTGTCAACGTGTGTCATAGATGACAGATGTTCTACTTTTCAGATAGTTTTATCTCTGCTTTTTTCCTCCCATCAAGTTAAAAGAAAGGAATTGATGTTTATTTCCAGAGCGTCTTTTTCTCCCATGTAAAGTATTGATCATTAATATTCAAAATGTTTTAGTAAATTTCTCTAGTCTCCCAACCTTCATTTATTGAGCGTTTATTATATATGACACTGTGCTTAGAATTCATCTGGATTCTATTTCTGAGTGCAAAGAATAAGCCGCTTGAACACACAGAATACCCAAGTTCGCTGTGGGACTCCTAGGCCTGGGGTTGTTACAATGTCACCAACGCAGTGTGACCTGAGCAGATCCCATCGTCTTCCAGGAAGTCTGCTTCCTCCGCTGTGGAGGAAGGAGCATGGCACTGGTTGGTCTCGAAGGTCATTCCAGCCATGGATTCAAAGGACCATGAGGCCAGGGGCGCCGCTCTCCTGGGCATGCTTACCCTGTTCCAGCAGCAATGGAGAAATCCCAGGAGAAGGCAGGACACCACGATTCCTCCTAAAAATTGGTGCAGTTTAAGAAAACACTCCCTTTTCGTCTCCAAGGTAAAATATTTCCCCCTCTTCATATAATGCCAGAAACAAGAGATGGAACCTGTTTAAAATAAACCCAAGGCAAACAAACAAATAAAATGCTTAATTATTATTTAAAAAACAGGATGGTTACAAATTTTTGGAAAATTAACCAACTTTTTAGAATAAAAAATATTATACATACTTATTGTCAAAATTTAGAAAATAATAAAAAATAAAGCGGGGAGGGATAAAATTTAGCAATAATCTCACTGTTCAGACATATCCACTGTTAATATTTTAATGTGTTTCCTCACAGTCCCACAGTTCTTTAGAGTCCTGCCATAGACTGAACGTTTGTGTCCCTCCAGAATGTACATGCTGGTACCTAATCCCAGTGCCATGGGATTAGGAGGTAGGGCCTTTGGAAGGCGATCAGCTGATGAAGGAGGAGTCCTCCTCAAGAGTGGGAGTAGTGCCTTACAAAAGAGGCCCCAGGGGGATCTCTCACCCTGTCTGCCACATGAGGACACAGAGAAAAGGAAGTCTGTCAACCAGCCAAGTGAGTTCTCTCCAGACACCGAATCTGCCAGTGACCTGATCTTGGAATTTTCGGCCTCCTTGACTGTGAGATATAAATTTCTCTTGTTCATAGTCCAGCCGGTATATGGCCTCTTGTTATAGGAGCCCAAGTGAACTAAGAAAAATCCTGACTACAATTAAGAGTACACTCCATATAATGTGTGTTATTTTTTACATAGTACTATATTGTCAATAATTATAAAGAAATAAATACCTATTATAATCTTGGAAACTACTTAATAAAATAAAGAAAAATAACTGCCATAATCTTCATCTTTATTCTTAGATAGTAGTGAATTTTTGTCTCTTTCCCGCTCTGTGCTTTGTGCTTCATTGTTCTCAAAGTCCTTCTTCGAGACCCAGCACTGTTTTCAGAGGCGCTGTTCCTTCAGGGTGCGTGACCTTCTCTTCTCTGCTCGTAGGTGAAACAGCGTGTGGTTCCTGCCCCGCAGACACTTCCCCGGCCGGCGAAGTGATTAGCTGGGCATCAATTACACTATTTAAGGAGAGAGGACGTGCACCCTGGAAATTAAACCATTAACACTAAATTAAGGCCACTGTGAAACAGTCAGGACACTTTATAGACATGAATGCACTTTCTTCTCTTTCTGTTTGACACAGAGACTGGGTGAATTCATCCCTGTTAAACTGGGTTGCTCAGGTAGGTGTGTATCTGAGGAGGCGTGCAGTCACGGGAACCACCCGTTCTTGCAAGAGAAGCTTCTACTACTGTATGCTGAGGTAGTGAGTCCTGTGCTGTTCAGGGTCGACAGAGATTTCATTTGTCCCCACATACAAAAAAAACCCACATTTATTTGCGTATCACTTGTTTTCCTTATGAAGTTGTGCCTGTGTGTGTATAAATGAGCCCACAAACACATGTGACAGTCCCTAGACACCTAGTCATTTTTAAGTCCATGAGCTCAAGTTATAAGTAGTATAGAAGGGGATTTACAAAGGGGCTTTGAAGTCCGGGTGCATTTTCTCTTTGTATTTGATATGTGCATCAATCTGGCTAATTACGGTTATTTTCTTATATCAAAGGTTTTTAAATGTCACAGTATTTGCTAATATTTATTAAGGGCCTGCCATGTGTCGGGCACTCTACTAGGCACTGGGGCCAGAGCAGAAGATAGACAAGCTCACTGCTCGGCCAGAATTCATGCTCCAGGGGAGGGAGGCAAAGAAAAGGCAACTGAATGAATTAAATAAATAACTGCTTGGGAGAGACAAAAAGCAAGGAGAGACGATGGGCAGGGGGACAGGGAATGTGTATAGATGTCGATAGGTATAGCTCGGGGAGGGCAGGAGGGTAGCTATATTAGACAGTATGAAGGGGAAGGCCTGAGCATATATGTGACAAATGAAGGGTAGCATAAATATGAGGAGGAGGCACGTGAGAAGGGAGTCGTGCAGCTATCTGGTGGAAGACCAATATAAGCAGAGGGACTGACATGTGCAAAGGCCCTGAGGCAGATACACAGTTCATGCATTTTAGGAAAATCAAGGAGGCCGGTATGGCTAGAAGAGGGGAGGCGAGGGGAATAACGGTAGGAGGTGACATCAGAGAGGAATCAGGTGATGTCCTCAACCATGATTCTCAACTTACATCCCATTTCTTCTAGATGCTGAGTGCATATAATTTTACTCATACTTTCACCCAGAGTGCTTTGAATTCCTGGGGAAAATTATACAAGAGAAGATTTAGCCCAATGGACTCATGGTCATTTTTCCTCCTATTTCAGTAGTATGAGTAGGTATGTTATTGTATTTGTTTTCCATTGCTGCATAACACATTGCCACAAATTTGATGGCTTACAACAATGTCCATTTATCACCCTTAATTTCTGTGGGTCATAAATCCAGGCATAGATGAACTGGATCCTCTGCTCAGGGTCTCAGAAGTCAAAATCAAGGTAGTCACTGGTCTAGGTTCTCATCTGCAGGCTCTGGGCAAGAATTTGCTTCCGAGCTCACTCCGATGGTTGGCCAGCTTTTGTTCCTTGTGTTTGGAAGACTGAGGTCTTTGTTTCCTCGAAGACTGTCAGCCAGGCCCTACTCTGTTTCTAGCGTCTCCTACAGTCCCCTACCTCATGGTACCCTCTGTCTTCAAAGCCAGCCATGGACAATCTTTCTCGTAACACCACCCCTTCAGAATTCTAATCTCTTTCACCAAGAAGGGCCCAGTCTCTTTTAGGGCTCATCAGATTAGGTCAGACCCACTAAAGTTAACCTCCCTATCTTAAAGTAAACTGATTGGGAAAATTATTTCCATGTGTAAAATCCCTTTCAAGCAGCACCTAGATTAGTGTTTGATTGGGAGGAGGTGTATATCATTAGAGGGCAGGAATCTTGGGGGCCATCACAGATTTTTGCCTCCTATGGCAGGAAAACTGACGACTAGAATGCACTGAATGACAAAGAGGGATGTTTGTAGCTAAATGTCCTTAGGCTCACTCAGGCCCAAGTCATCCAAATTTACATTGGAAACGAGTGAGTGAAGTGGATAAGGTTGAGGAGAGGGGAATTTGGACAGTGCCAACTTTGAATCAGCATCGATAGAGGTATGAGAAGTGGGAAGGGGAAACTTGTGTTTGTTGAACATGATCATGTGCTGCCCTACTAGAAAGTGTGAGCACTGGTGTAACCAGGGCGGAGTAAGAGACAGTTAAGAGGTAGGAATTGCACAGGCAGATGGAAGCTTAGGAGACCAGGAGCACAGAAGTATGAAGAGCCTGAACAATGGGTTTCATCCTCAGGGACAGTGAGGGTAGAGCAAATGAGGAAAGTGAAGTTCAAAGAGTAAGATCTGGGCCCTGGCTAGTGTGGCTCAGTGGACTGAGTGCTGGCCTGTGAACCAAAGGGTTGCTGGTTTGATTCCCAGTCAGGGCACATGCCTCTGGGTTGCAGGCCAGGTCCCCAGAAGGTAACCACACATTGATGTTTCTCTCCCTCTCTTTTTCCCTCCCTTCCCCTTTCTCTGAAAATAAATAAAGTCTTTTTAAAAAAATGAATAACGTCTGGTAAGAGAAGTGGCCAGAATGGCAATTTAGGGCTTTCCAAGGCCTCATGTAGGTCCACGAATGCTATTCAAAGTGTGGCCCGTGAAGTGATAGCCTCAGTATGTATTACCAGGTGTTAGACACAAAAAATCTTACGTTCTACCTCAGACCCCCTGAATCTGAATCTGCATCTTATCAAGATCCCCAGGTGACGAGTATGCACATTAAAGTTTGAGAGGCAGTGTTCCATCCTTTCCCCTGAGGATGAGACCTATGGTTTAGGCTTCTCAATAATCTGGCAAAAGTTCTGCATTCGAGGCAACCCCCTGCATCCCAGGCTCACTGAGATAGTTGGTCACCCAGCCCTTGGTCACAAAGACACAGTTAGTTACACCTCTAAATGCCTGCTAGATGTCACCTCCTGGACCTGTGCCATTCCTGCAGTGCTTCCACGGGCACCCGGGGATTATATCATTGCTAGATCAGGCTTCTCACAACCGGCAAGCTATAGAAAGTAATTCGAGCACCTTTGGGATGAAAGGACAACTTACAAATATCCATCCAGAAGGATGACCAGTGCTCTCATGAACCCAGAGAGTGCATGTCGGATATGAGAACTCATGGACAGGACTCAATCTGTCCCAGGTTATCAGGCAGAAAGGTTCTCCCTGAGAAGCCATCGCTGTGGGAAAAGCCCCATGGAACCCAGCCAGACTGGAAGGAACCATCAATCTTGTGAGCTATTTCTCTAGCTCTTCAGAAATAATGAGTCTGTCCGGCGGGATGTGACTACATGGCTTGAACTTATAAAGCTGAGTACCAACCGAGGCCCCGTCCCTGCTAAACAAAACTGCCAACAACCTCCACACAAAACCCCCAAACAAGATGAATGGCCAGGCCACTTCAGAATCTTACCACAGCTCCTTTCTCTCCCGGGATGGTGTGTCAGGCACCGGGTATGCTGAGATAATGATAAAAATAGTTAAAATGTAATGGGGTGAACTATGGGCCAGTTGCAGTGGTAAGTGTTTTATTATATTTTCGCTCATAAGCCTCACAATTCTAGGCAGTAGCTTACTTCACAGATGGGGAAACTGAGGTGCAGAAACTGTGGCTTCCATTTAGAACATACAGAGAGTGAGCAGCAGGTCTGATAGTCTCACCTGGCTCTTTCTGACTTCAAAAGCAAGTTCTCAATATCTTAACATCGCCCTAATCTGCATTTGCCCTGGCCATCCTCTACCCACACAGGGTGTCCAGCAGAGGGGGCACTTGGAGGCATCACATGTGACAGCGTAGCCCAGCACCCCAAAGCTTAAAAGGAGTCCTGTACTCGAGGTGGCAATGAGTAGGGAATTTATTTAAAAATTTGAAAGATCTATAATTATGTTTCTGGTACCCAATCAACAATTATGTGAGGGTGCGCTAGGTTTAGTAAATGTCAGAATGATGATATCCAGCATTTTATAAAATGTAATAGTTTACTCACATGTGTTACATTTATCTTCATAACAACTTTGCAGGATAAATAGAAGAGATATTATTTTTACAGTAGAGGAAACTGAGGCTGAAAAGTGAAACAGGACTTGCTCAAAGTCACAGAGCGAGAATGTGGTCAGAAACGCCTCCCCTGTGGGTCCTGACCCCGCAGCCGGTGCCCCTTCCACAGGACCACAACAGGGGCAGCAAACGCAACTGCACGCGGCGCTAGGTCCAGTTCCCAGCTCACATCACAGAGGAAAGCACTAAGGGGAAATAGGGCCCAGGGGAGTTGGTATAATACATGGTACATAATGCATGTATGTGTTCCACCCACGAGACAGCATTTAGAGCTTATAGAGTGCGTTCACATAGGTTATCTCACCATACACAGCCGTCTTGTGAGAGACGCAGGGCGACACTGAAGCCCCTGGCCGCACACGGCTACTGCACACTTGCAATATGGTTAACACATGTTTTAGTGTAAAATGCACACTGAACAGCAAGGTGACAGTACAGAAGAAGACGTAGGATAAGTCTTCAGTAAGTTCTTTTTTATATTTATTTATTTATTTAATTTTTTTGAAATATATTTTATTGATTATGCTATTCCAATTGTCCCATTTCCCCTCCTTTATTTCCCTCCACCCTCCACCCCCCACATGTATTCTACCCCCTTAGTTCATGTCCATGGGTCATACATATAAGTTCTTTGGCTTCTCTACTTCCCTAAGTTCTTATATTAAGTACACATTGAAATAATTGCATTTTGTATAAGTTGGATTAAATAAAATATATTGTTAAAATTATCATCACCTGCTTTTTTTTTTTTACTTTTTTTGTGGCTACTAGGAAATGTAAAATTACATCTGCAGCCTTGCCTATCATCCACAGAGAGCTGGTCCCAGAGTAAAGATGGAAAAGGAGGCCCCTGTACTCTTTCCAATTCGAATACCTAGCAGCACAGAACGTTTGCCCTGGCTGGTGTGGCTCACTGCATTGAGTGACGGCCTGTGAACCAAAGAGTCGCCGGTTTGATTCCCAGTCAGGGCACATGCTTGGGTTGCAGGCCAGATCTTGTTGCAGGGCCTTCTTTTTCGCTGGAGGCCCTGGGCATGGACAAGCCTTCCTTAGCACAGTAGCACTGAACTGAAGTCCTTGGAGGAGAGGCCCCTTTGTTTTGTTGTCCTCTTCAGCGCAGTGGACTCTGGAGTGCGGCTCCAGGAACTTTCAGATTTTATCGCACTGGAGCCCCTTCCAATGAGATGTTCTGTAATATCAAGTGGGCTCTCTTCCCGGGGAAGTCATCTCAGCCAAATTACAGGCATTCGCTCCCGTAGCATTACGTTGTTATTATTTTTCTGCCTCTTGCCTCTCCTTAAATCGAGCATGATCTTGCAGCCATCCAGGGAACTAAGCCTTTGTTTTGCAATTTGCTGAAAATTCTAAGAGCCTGATGTAGAATTCACAATCACTTTAAAAGCCAGGTTGTTAGGATGGCAGAAACTGGTGTTTTCAAACAAAAACTAAAGAGCCAGATTGTATTTGAGGAGTAGCTGGTCAGTGGGAATTATAGTGCAGTGTGGTTTTTGAGGGTAGAATGCTGCATCTGTGTTTTCTCATGTTTTATTTTTTTAATAGACTTTGTTTCTTAGAGTAGTTTTTAAGTTCACAGACAGCAAAATTGAGAAGTTTCCAAGCTGTCCATTGATCCCCTTCCCCACCCCCACAAAGGCATATCCTTTCCAATGATCAGCATCCCCCATCAGAGTGGTACCTTAGTTAAAACTGATGAACCTACACAGACATATAATTATCACCCAGAGACCATAGTTTGTATTAGAGTCCACTCTCGGTGCTGTGCATTCTATGTGTTTGAAGAACTATGTAATGACATGTATTCACCATTACAATATCATACATGGTATTTCACTGCCCTAAAAATATTCTCTGTGTCACCTATTTATCCCTCCCTCCCCCCAGCATATGGCAACCCACTGAACATTTTACTATCTCTACGGTCCTGCCCTTTCCAGAAAGTCCTACAGTTGGAATTTGTATAGTATGTAGCCTTTTAAGATTGTCTTCTTTCACTTAATAATAGGCATTTAAGGTTTCTCCATGCTGTCTTATGGTTTGATAATTCATTTCTTTTCAGTGCTAAATAATATTCCATTGTCTGGATGTATCGTAGTTTATTCTTTCACCTACTGTAGGATATCATGGTCACTTCCAAGTTTTGGCAAATATGACTAGCACTGCTATAAACATCTGTAAGCAGATTTATAGGTGGACATAGATAGGTTTTCAACCTCTTTGTGTAAATACTAAAGTGTGTGATTGCTGGATTGTATTGCAAAATTATGTCTAGTTTTGTAAGGAACCACCAACCTGTCTTCCAAGGCAGCTGCGCCATTTTGCATTCCCGCCCACAGGGAGTGAGAGTTCCTGGGGCTCCACATCCGTCCAGCACTGGGTGGTGCCAGTGTTCTCGATGCTGGCCATTTTCATAGATATAGTGGTATCTCATCACTGTTTTATTTAAATAAAATTAATTTACTTTTAATCCTCATCTGAGGATATGTTTATTGATTTTTAGAGGGAGAGAGAGAAAGAGACACATCAAACTGAGAAAGAAACATTGATTGGTTGCCTCCCATACGTGCCCCAACCGTGCCACAACCGGGGATCAAACACACAACCCAGGTATGTGCCCTGACCAGGAATTGAACCCACAACCTTTCGGTGTATGGGACAACACTCCAACCAACTTAGTCACCCGGCCAGGGTTCTCGTTGTTTTAATTTGAATTGCCCCGTGGCATATGATGTGGAGCATCTTTTCATAAACTTATTTATCACCCATTAATCTTCTTTACTGAGGTGACTGTTAAGATTCTGTTGTTTTAAAAATAAAGTTTTCTGTGTTTTCTCCTTAGTACAAAAGTAATACTTGCTCAAAACTAGCCAGCAGTCTCTCGTCTCAGAGTAAAAGCCAGAAAACTTCCCATGATTTATAGCAGCGGTTCCCAAGCTTTTGGGCACCAGGGATTGGTTTTGTGGAACATGGCAGGGCAGGGGCAGAGCTCTGGGGAGCTTTGCTGGTTGCCCACTGTGGAGGGGGTGGGCAGGAGACAGGGGGCAGGAGGCGGAGCTTATGCGAGCTTGGTTCTCTGCTGGTTCCTAACAGGCTGTGGACCCACACACCAGTCTGCTGCCCTGGGGTTGGTGACCCTTGATCTATAGGACACAAAGTAATATGGACTCCCATCACTTTTTTGATCAAATCTCTACTGTCCCCATTACTCACTCTGCTTCAGGCCTGTAGTTCCCTCATGGGGACTAAGCGTGGTTATGACTCCAAGACTACTGGGAGAAAACTCTTCTTCCTCAAAGCTCCATGACTCACTACCTCACTTCTTTCAGATCTCTGCCCAAATACCGCCTCATCCATGAGGCCTTTCCTCACTCCCATGTACTAAAGAACTCTCTCCCACGGGCACACTGTCCTCTTTATCCTAACATTCTGTATCTATATACCAGCCGTCAGCAATGTCCCTCTCCCCCCCGCATTTATCTCTCTATCTCTATCTTTATTTCTCTTCCTTTTTACCACAGCCCTCGTCACCTTCTGACACATTATATTTTCTCCTGTCACCAGAATCTAAGTCCCCTGTACTGCCAAAACCGTGCTGACACCAAGAGGCATTCAGTAAATATTCTCTTTGTGGATGAAGACCTACTGCTCGTGGCTTCTTGGGCACAAGCTATGCTTTTACAGCCCAGATGAGGATGTGGCTTGCTGGGACTTAGTCTGGGTCAAGGACCAGGAGATCCCATATTTGTAAGTGTTTTTTAGTCAGAAGCATAGATGGGGTATTAGTCCGGGAATTAGTGTTTGCATAATTGCAGCCGCAGGTTGGGAGGCTGTGGGAGTAAAGGCAAGCCAGAGACGGGAAAAACAGGCATATAGGAAGCCATCATCATGGCCTCGGCTGACTTCTGCATGAGATACGGGTGACTCTCAGGAGGATGTGTGAAAACCTCAGGAAACATCCCTGCCATGCCTTTCTTCTGATGATACCCACATCCTAGTCTGCGGCTGCCACTTAGGGGAAAAAAGGCTCTTCTCTTCTGTCTGCAAAATCTCAAATGCTTCTCACCGACAGAATCTAACTGGGCCTACCGGCAAGGGAGTCTGTGAACTGTGGGTTTTGGGCTTATCCCTACAGTACAGAGGAGAGCTTAGGAAGATCATGATTTTCAACAAACAAAATCCAGCACAGAGTGTTTATTAATTGGTCAGGGAACTAGTTTTTGGTGGGTATAGCCTATTCCTGCCATTTGTAAGCCAGCTGACATACCACAATGGCACATTTTAAAATGTGAACCTAGGGTTCCTAGGGGTATCCTAGCAAATATCACTAGATTCATTCCACATGCCTCTTTCCTGCCCCAAGTACTTCCAAATGTGCCTCTGGAAATGACTGTCTAGCATGCCAGGCTACTGAATTCTCATCTCCTCAAATTGCAGAGTATTTGTTTTCTCTTCACTGGGAAACCGGAGGGATGCTTCCTCCACTTTTTGGACAATACTATCCCATTCTCCAAAATGTACGCTGCTCCCACCTGACCGGTGCTCTGGAGAGAACCCCAGCTTCAATTGCTTACAGGTGTGGCTGGGGCCCACGTGTCAGTGGTGCCAGGCACCCTGGTCTCGACTTTTCACCGACAATCCGGACACAGCCTGGGTGGGAGGGCAGGGGGGAGTGCCACACATAGAGGGGGCTTCAAAATACTCCGCTGGGCCAGAACAGACAACATCAATATTGTCCTGGCTCCTCGTCAGAGCAGAAATGAGGCAAAACGACTTGCCGTGGTTGTCTGCTGCTCACTCTCTCTCCTGGTGAGCCAGCAGCAGCCCTGTTAGGAATAGGGCTTTGTGAGACGGTGCTGTTCCATTTTGCTCAGATGGCTCTGACACACTGGTCACAGCCAGTTTGGGGCACATCACTGCGAATGAGTGTTCAAAATGGAAGCAGCCTCAGCTATGAATTGCTCACAGACATTTTCCATAATGTTATTATGTCATTTTTAAAGGTCTCCAGACAGATGCATTCATATAGCTGGCTAAAGATTATGAAGTCAGGCCAACCTAAGGAAATCTCCTGAACTGTTGGGTAACAGACACAAGAAGCCAGTGCCAGTCTCGTTAGCCTAGAGTGGTCCAGTGGATCTCACAGCACGGAAGCGTGACACTTCCCACCAACACAGGAACACAGCCTGCGCCTCTCCTCTCACGGGGACCCCATGTGCTTTCACCTTCTCATTTGACATCACATTCGGTCACTTAGAGACACCCTGAAGTACTCAAAGCCACGGACTTGAGTTTTATGTTGAATATCAAGTTCTTTCCCTCACCATGAAAACTGTATGGCAGCTCTTTCGATGCATCCCTTGATTAGATACTTGACTCTAGATTCCTATTCAATGTCAAGGAAACAGAAATTTTAGGTACATGTAAGTGACACTTTTCCACACTCCCTTCATAGCTTTTGGCACAGTCTTAGGATTTCATTGAAAAAAAAAAAGTCAGTCGTCCATGAAATGCTGCCTGTGACTTAGGGACTGACTTCAGTTCCTTCATTATGCCCCCTTGGTGATAGCAGAATCATTTACTTTATGCTTTGTGCTGTGCCCCAGTCCCGTCTGATTCCTGCGGACCTTCACTGTACACTTCGGCTCTCCTGCTTTACCATCGTCAGCCTCCCTGTGCTCTCCAACCCCACCCCACCCCCCACAGTCTTCTTCCAAATATGCACAGGGCACTTCTACTGGGATATGAGGTTTGATTTTTCTGCTAACAATTATCCTGTTTATTTTAACCTCAAAGCTTCTACAGTAAGTGATACCTACTTACAACTACATTTCTTGACCCATTTTCCTATTTTTAATACCTTGAAATCTGATTTTTGTATTTGCAGTTTTCTTGAAGCATCATCATTCATTCTTAAAGATCTAGCGACTCCCTGTTTCCAAATGCAATGGTCTTTTCTCCCATTTGCCAAAGTCAACTAACCTGATGCTTAGCTATAAAAGCCAACCCCAAACTCAGGGATGTAAAACATAAGCAGATATTGCTCGCATACTTGGTAGGTTGTTAGGGTTCCTCTGATACAGGATAGATTTGGCTGGTGGCACTTTCTTCAGGCTGTGGCTGCTGGGATGGTTTGGCTGTACACTAAGATCAGCCAGGAAGGTGCTTCTTCACATTTCTCTCATTCCCTTCCTATGATCAGTAAGGAAGCTGGGGCACGTTCTTATCATGGTAATGCCAGAGACACAATAAACTGAGCAGAAGCATGTAAAGCATCTCAAGGCCTAGGCTTGGAGCTGGCACACTGTCACTTCCTCCCACATGCTATGGACCAAAGCAAGTGACTCGTATAAACCTGAATTCTTGAGGGTAGAGAAGTCCATTCATCCATGATGAGACAGTGGCGAGGGTGTGGATGTAGGCAGTGGTGGACCACTGAAGTCACTGATCCAGTCGGCCACACCTGAGACCCTGTCCTGTTTTCACTTTTGTGACTGCACTATTCTGGGTCCCTTACAAGGTTTCTGGTGACTTTTTACTGGATCCTCTAGTTATTTAACCATGGATTTTCATCATTACTCTGTTGCCCCATGCTCTTCTCTTCATCAATAACACCCTTAAATTCAAGTATTGCTCCAATGTTGGAGTACTTCTCAGATCTCTAAGCCCTATCTTCTTTTCAGTTTTATTCATTTTGTCTACTCAGACTTTAGTTTGTATAGTTCACTATCACCTTCATTCAATAATTCCAAAAAATAATTTATCATCTTTCACCTAAAAGCCTCTTTTCTTCTTAATGACTTTGACTCTCGTTAGTGGTACCACTATTATACTTTGAAGTTGTCATTTATTCTTCTCTGTCCTTCACATTTCATATCATATACCACACTAGGTCTATGCACATTTTCCTGAGAAATGATTCTCCTTACCTTCCTAAAGTGGCTTCTGTTTTCCTTGCCCGCCCCTCCCTTACCAGTCAAGTTCTGTACTCATCATTCAAGGCTCAACACAGGATCAGCTCCTCTACAAAGCCACCTTCTCTGATATCTCCAGATTTCAGTGGTCTTCTTTGCTTTTGAACCCCAGAACTATTTCTAATCTGTGCTACAAAGCTAACCATATAATTCATAATAAAATTACCAATTCAGTTCTCTCTGGCATAATTGTTTTGTTCAATTTATATATGTCAACTCTTCCCAAATAATCTGTAAACCAAGGAGGTGATGCATTGCATTGAGGAAGTATAGGATTTAGAGGCAAACTGTGTTTGACTCATATTTGGTTTTTAGTACTTGTGTGCCTTGAGAAAATTACTTAAACTCATTGAGTATCAGTTTACTCACTTATTAAAATGGGGTTTTTACACTAAGGAATCTTGGGAAGAAATAAAAGAGATCATGTATGGAAAGCACTTAACATACAATAGGCTCTTAATAATATTTTGGTTTCCTTCCCATTTCCCTGGGGTTTTTTTTTTGTCTCCTATGGCTTCTTGTTGCTTATTTAATCTTATCATGTTCTACTTACACGTTTTCACCTTCTCTCTTTGATTCCAAAGAAAATCCTCACATTAAGGAATCTATGTCTTTTGTATCCCTTAGTTATTTGCATATATGGAAAGTGTACATCATGTGACCTTAAAGTCTTTACCTATTTTGAAACAAAAAAGGCTTTTCCTCCCAGAGTTCTAGGAAAGAAATCCTGCTTTTATTAGCAGAGCCCAGTGAATTGTGAGCTAACTGCAGTTTCTATTGGATGTTTCCAATTCCCCTGTTTTGCATCCCTTTTTCCTACCCTGTTCAGGAATCCAGTCACCTCCCTCCAATAACACATTTTCTCAGTGTATTTGATACCAGTCATTTCTGGCTCCCTGTGAATTTTAGCCTGGGTACTTCTTTTCTAGGCTTCTCCCTAATGATTGATAGATTGATTAAGTTTTCTGTTGGTCAATGGCTTTCCTTGGCTTGCAGAGATTACTGGAGCCCTTTCTCGTTCGCTGCCACAAGCACGTACCCCTTTATTTATCAAGGTCCTTACGCTGCCGTTTCCCTAAGAGCTCCCAGTACAGTTTGTTTTAGAGGCCCTATCTGCACAGGTTTTCAGTGACTCAGAACGCTCCCCTGCCTTTTCTTTAAGAAAGACTTGAGATGCATTCTTGCTGTGTGCCCTTGCTCCCTTCACAACTCCTGCCTGGCTTTCTGTGGATCCCTAATCCCCAGAGCCATGCTGCTGAGGGGCACCCATTGTCTATACACCTCTGGGTAATTTGTCAAGTCAGGGTGCAGACCTCACATTGCTCTGTGTAAGATGCAAAACCAATGTATTTATTAACAACAACAACAACAACAAAATCGTGGGTAAGCCACACCATCCAAGGGTAAGCTGGGTCCAAAAGATGCCCCCCACGCTCCTTCTGTTCCACACACTGAGGTGGAGCCACGCTCCTCTCTCCTGCAGCCAGCAGTCAGAGAAAATGCTCCATTCCACAGACTTGGATGGAAGCTTCTCGTCTGGTTTATGGCTTTATAGCTGATACCAAGGTGAAAAAAATAGAGACTATTCAGTCTATTAGTAGAGCAAAGAGAACGCCAGAATCAAATTAATAAGGTAAAACCTAAGAGATAAAGGCCTCTATTTAGCACCAATAAGCTTGATCTTATAATATTGCATACAAAAAAGAAAAAAACGTAACATAATGGGGTTCCATGTTGGTAAAGGTGCAGAGTCGCTCTTTGTGAGTGGATAACCTAGTTCCTAGATGACTCGGTGAATTCTGCATGACACTCTGAAAGGACGTCTGACAAACTGCAGGCTATTAGAGGAGAGCACCCAAGAAGCAGAGGTCTAGAAACGCTTCCCAGCAGGAGCACAGCACAGAGGGAGGCTCTGGCTGTCCCTGAGCATCAGGAGGTCTGCCTAGCTGCATAAAGATTAGCCTTGCTTTGTTCTGGCTCAGAGGACAGAACCAGGGCTCTCCAATAACAGAAGCCTGCCCTGTAGAGCACTGAATTTCCTGAGTTTTCCTGAAGTTTCAAGCTAGAGCTCACTGGCCACTTGAAAATGGTAGTGACCACTTACCTTTACTTGTTACCAGGCACTGGTACACTCATATAAATAATATATATGTGACAAATATATAAATATATATGTAAATAAGCAATATGTATAGACTCTCATAACATTATAAGTAAGGTATTACAATTATTCCCATTTTAAGGATGAGGATATTGAGGATCAGAAAGTTTGTTGCTCAAGGTCACATGGCTAACTAGGGGCAGTGTTGGGATTTGAATATTTGAATTCAGGCATTTCAGTGGCCTTTTTTTATCTAGGGGCACAACACAAATAATATAAAAATTAGGGCATACCAATGATTTCTTTATTTTTTTGGCAAGTGATTGCACACCCAAAAGGTGTATTATATACCTCTCCTTCTTCTTGAATCATAAATAAACCCTGTAGTTCTTTCTAAATCTCTGAGTTACTAGAGTTGTTCTGAATGATTCACATGGAGAATGGAAAGGTCATTAATATTTGGTGAGCATTTTCTCGATGCCGGAACTGTGTTTGGAGATTTATGTATATTATCTCACTGAATGCTTGCAATGGGCTAATGAGCTAGATATTATTTCCACTTTGTAGGTGAATAAACCAAGGATCAGAGGAATTACCTACCTAACACCACTAGTAAGCTGCAGAAAATACCTTAGAGCCTAGAAGCATCTGATGCTGAAACGTGCTTTTCCAACTTGACCATATTGCTTCTCAGTCACAAACACTTAGAATCTACTGTCAGTTTGACAAGTTTGACCAAGCTCAAGAATACCTTGGAGAGTAGATATATTTACCATGTTAGCCCCTTTCTAGGCCAACAGGCTCACAACTCTCTTTCTCTTTAAAAAAAAAAAAGATTTATTTATTTTTAGAGCGAGGGGAAGGGAGAGATAAAGAGAGGGAAAGAAACATCAATGTATGATTGCTTCTCACACGCCCCCTGCTGGGGACCTGGCCTGCGCAACCCAGGCACATGCCCTGACTGGGAATCAAACCAGCAACTCTTTGGTTCGCAGGCTGGCACTCAATCCACGAAGCCACATCAGCCAGGGCAACACACTCTCTAATGTCCAGAGCTTCTAAGAAACATGGAGAAGAATGGGTGTTCTGAAAGTCTGGGCCTTCTAAGGGAAGAATTCTTACATAAAGTTTGGGTGCTTGATAAAAATTTTTGCTTTTGTTGTTACTACTTATTTTGTTATTGACATCACCCACAACCAACTTTTTTGGAACTCTCTACTAAATTCTGGGCATTCTACATTCATATATGCTATACCATATCTAATTCTGACAAAAGGCTGTAAAGTAAATATTAATAGGCTCATTTTACAGAAACAAAGGCTCAGTGGGGGAACATAGTTTCAAAGTCAGAAACTATGAAACGATAGGTAAAGAAATTTGAACTCATGTCTATCTGACTCCAAAGTTCATGTTATTTTCACTACATAATATTTTATTTAAAATACCTGCAACCAAATTGCAAGATATTGTAGGTGGGCAGGCAGCCTTTTTAATAAGCTGAGATTCAGTCCAAAGACATTTTCTACTTATCAAAGACCACTACCACTAATCTGTCATACCTGAAAGTCATAAAAGTACAACTGAGTTTTGTAGGTTAGTTTTTTTTATCGTGAAATTTTATTGAATTTTTTTATTTTAATTAATACTTCTTTTTTTTGTGTGTGGAGTCTTTAGAATTATCTAATATAAGGTCATGTCATCTGTAAACAGATAATTTAATTTCTTCTTTTCCAAGTTGTATCATTTTCTTTCTTTCCCTTGACTGATTGATCTGGCTGGGCCTTCCAGTGCTGTGTTTTTTTTAAATGTTTTGTTTATGCTATTGTCCCATTTTTTTCCCCCTTCACCCTGCTCCACACAGCCCATACCCCACTTCCACAGTCAGTCCCCACACTGCTGTCATGTCATGCGTCCTTCATGTATATTCTTTGACTAGTTTCCTTCACCTTCTTTCAGTAAGTCCCTACCTCACCCTGCCCTGCCCTTAAAGTTGTCGGTCTATTCCATGATTCCAGGCCTCTGGCTCTATTCTGCACATTAGTTTATTTTGTTCATTACATTCCTCTTATAAGTGAGATCATATAGTATTTCTCCTTCATGAATGACTTATGTCACTTAGCATAATAGTCCCCAGTTCCATCCATGCTGTCACAAAAGGCAGGAATTCTTTTTTCTGCTGCATAGTATTCCGTTGTGTAAATGTACCAGTTTTTTTATTCATTCATCTACTGATGGGCACTTAGGCTGTTTCCAAATTTTGGTTATTGTAAATTGCACTGCTATGAACATAGGGGTATATAAATTCTTTTGAATTGATGTTTCAGGATTCTTAAGGTATAATCCCAGCAATGGAATCGCTGAGTCAAAAACAGCTCTATTTTTTATTTTTTGAGGAAATTCTATACTGTTTTCCGCAGTGGCTGCACCAGTCTGTATTCTCACCAACAGTGCACTAGGGTTCCCTTTTCTCCACGTCCTCACCAGCACTTGCTGTTTGTAGACTTATTAATGATGGCCATTCTGACTGATGTGGGGTGATATCTCATTGTGATTCAATTTGCATCTCTCTGATGGCTACTGATCTTGAGCATCTTTTCATATGTCTATGGGCCCTCTGTATGTCATCCTTAGAGAAGTGTCTATTTTTTAATTGGATTGTTTGTCTTCCTGGCTTTGAGCCATATGTGTTCTTTATATATTTTGGAGATTAAACCCTTGTCTGATATATCACTGGCAAATATGTTCGCCCATACAATCTGTTCCCTTTTCACTTTGATGCTGGTTTCTATAGCTGTGCATGAGCTTTTTAATTTGATGTAGCCCCATTTGTTTATTTTTTCCTTTATTTACCTTGCCCTGGGAGATATATCAGCAAAAAATGTTGCTACATGGGATAGCTGAAATTTTACTGCCTATGTTTTCTGCTAGGATCTTTATGGTGTCATTACTTATATTTGTCTTATCCATTTTGAGTTTATTCTGTTGTATAGTGTGAGTTGGTGGTCTAGTTTCATATTTTTTTCATGTACCAATCCAGTTGTCCCAATACCCTTTATTTTTTTTCCAACACCATTTATTGAGAAGACTGTCTTTACTCCATTATATGCTCATGCCCCCTTTATCAAATATTAATTGACCATAAAGATATGGGTTTACTTATGGGCTCTCTATTCTGTTCCATTGATCTATGTGTCTGTTCTTATGCCAGTACCAGACTGTTTTGATTACATTGCTTTGTAGTATACTTTGATATCAGGTATTGTGATCCTTACTACTTTTTTCTTCTTTCTCAAGATTGCTGAGGCTATTCAGGGTCTTTTTTGTTCCATACAAATTTTTGGAATATTTGTTCTAGATCTATGAAATATGCTACTGGCATTTTAATAGGAATTGTGTTGAATCTATAAATTGCTTAGGGTAGTATGGACATTTTAATGACGTTAATTCTTCCAGTCCATGAACAGGGTATATGCTCTTATTTATTTGTATCTTCCTCAATTTCTTTCTTCAGTGTTGTGTAGTTTTCTGAGTATAAATCTTTTACTTTCTTGGTTAGCGTTATTCCCAGGTACTTTATTTTCTCTGTTGCTATAGTAGATGGGATTTTTTCTTAGTTTCTCTTTTTGATAGTTCATCATTGGTGTACAGAAATGACATAGATTTCTGAATATTGACTTCGTATCCTGCTACTTTGCCAAATTCACTTATTACGTCGAATAGATTTTTGGTGCAGACTACAGGGTTTTCTTTTTTTTATTTTAATATATTTTATTGATTATGCTGTTACAGTTGTCCCAT
>VMDR010017629.1:0-19904 GCA_007922815.1 Macrotus californicus
TTTTTGTAGGAATTTAGTCATTTCTCTAAATTCTTGAGTTCATAGTCTTAAAGTTGTTTGTAATCCTCCTTATTAACCATTTAATTGTTAGCATCAACTGTAGTTATGATCTCTTTTTTTCTAATATTTATCTGCAAAAGGTTTTTCAAAGAAAGAACTTTAGGCCTTTTTAATCCTCTTTTGTATTTTTTCTTTTTTCATTAAACAGTTGTCTTTTGTATTTTTTCTATTGCATTGATTTCTTCTCTTATCTTTATTATCTGCACTCTTTTCCTTTTTTATTTCATTACTTTTTAACTTATTTTCTAACATTATTTTTCTTAGCTTGTTAATTGCTAGCCTTCCATGTTTCCTAATAAAAGCATTCAAGGATATAATTTCTCACTACATGTCCCTTTATCTGCATTGAATATGTCTTGATTTATAGTATTTTTATTGTCACACATTCTAAGTATTTTCTAATTTCCATCATAATTTTTTCTTTGACCCACAACTTATTTCATAGAGGATATCTTAATTTTTTACATATGAGCTTTTTCTAGTTATCCTTTTCTTATTGATTTCTAACTTAATTGCATTATGACTATAAACTGTGGTTTGTATGATTTCAGTCTTTGAAAATTGTTGATATTTGTTTTACAGCTCAGCATGTGGTCAATTTTCAAAAAATGTAACCACATTGGTTGAAACAAAATTGTGTTCAGTAGCTGTTAGGTGCAGTGTTCTACCCACTCATTCAATTACAGCCAATTTAGTAACTGTTGTTCTAATTTTCTATCTTCTTACTTATTTTCCATCTTGGTCTAAGTACATATAAGTTTAGAGAAACTCTTACATCTTCCTGGAGAACTGAACATTTTATCCTTAGGAAATGATTCCCTCTAAAGGTTTCTGTCTTAAGGACTGTTTTGACTGGTACTGATATAGCAATACCAACTTGCTTCTGGTTAGTGTCTGCATGGTATAATTTTTTCCACACTCTTATTCTCAGTTTTTTTAAATCCTTTTATGTTTTAAATGTGACAAACAGAACGTAGCTGAATTCTTTAAAACAGAATATATATGTATACATGCACACCATCTGTAAATTTTTGCCTTATAAGTTGGGCACGTAGCCTACTTTTGCTTATTTTACTTTTTTCATCCTTACCCGAGAACATTTTTTCATTGCTTTTTTAGAAAAGAGATGAAGGAGAGAGAGAGAGAGACAGAGAGACAGAGAAAAACATCAATTGCCTCTTGTAGTCTCCTGGACCAGGAACCGAATTCGCAGCCTAGGTATGTACTCTGACAGGGAATCAAACCCACTATCTTTCAGGGTACAAGCGATGCTCCAACCAACTGAGCCACACCTGCTAGGGCTATTTTTGCTTATTTCAGTTCCTGATATATTTGTATTTCTACCATCCTATTTTGTGCTTTTTATGTGTCTCGAACCTCTAAAAATTTCCTTTTTCTCTGTTTTCATCTACTTTTATATTGCTTTTTTTCTTTTTCCACTTTTTTCCTTTTTAAAGTTATACACCCTTTTGAAAGTTATGCTAAAATTTTTTACTTGGATACTTAATATTTTTACCATTCTCCCAAACAATAAAAAGGACAGAACACTTTAATCTGACAATTCCCCTTCAAACTCACATGCTATAGATGGTTGTATATTTCATTTCTAGCTAGATTTTTTTAACTTCTTAAGAGATTAAGAACAACTATTGTTGTTGTTTTTAGCCAGTATTTACTTACAATTAACCACATTTTTAACACTTTTCTTACACCTCATTCCTTTATTCATCTCTAACCTTTCATGTGTTCACTTTCTTCCTGCTTACAAAGCAGCCTTTAAGATTTCCTTTAGGGAGCATCTATCGGTGGCAAGCTCTGTTTTTGTTTGCTTCTTTGAAGGTGTCTGATTTCTCCATTTTTCTTAAAATATACAAATTTAGGTTGACAGTAATTTTCTTTCAGCACACTGAAGACTGTAAATCTTTTCTGACCTCCAGAGTTGTTAAGAAGGCTAATTGTTCTCCTGCTGAAAGTAATGTGTCTTTTCTGTCTTTGGCTGCTTTTACATTTTTTTCTTTGGTTATGGTACTATTTGATATTTGCTTTATAACTCAGCAAGTAATTAGTTCTTCTAGAATGTGCCTAAGTGAAATAAAAATCCTTTTATTTATCTTTATTGGGATTGTTGGGCTTTTTGAATCTGTGGGTTGTCATTTCTTGGAAACTCTCAGCCATTATCCCTTTAATTACTGCTTTTACCACTTCCTGCCTCTGCTGTCTGCCTGGAATCCCAATTAGATGATTGTTCTATTTCTTACAATATCTCCATGATTTATAACCTCTCTTTCATATTTTCCATTTCTTTGGGATACATTATATAAAATATTTTGATCTAGCTTTCCTAATCCATTTTCCAGCTATAGTTATTCTGCTATCAATCTACCCATTGTGTTTTTAATTTCAAACTGATATTTTAAGCTTCTAGTGATTCTTCGGAGTCTTTTTCAAAACTGCTGGGTCATGTTTTGTGTATATTGTCAATCCCTTCTCTTATTTCTTAAAATAGACTTAACATACTTATTTTAAATTGTATGCCGGGTGATTTCAATAGTTAAAGCCTTGCAGTCGGATTCTGTTGTTTGTAATTTCTGCTGGAAAGGCTCATGGTATATATTTTTTCTTCTATTTTGCGATTTTGATCATGACCTCATATTTCTTATTGATGGGACTTCTTTGAGGCCTGTGTTGAAGGTGGGTACCTCCAAAACATATTTGCATTCGTTTCTGCTAGGTGCTCAGGAACTATACATGAAAGTGTACTTTAGCCTTAATGCTTGACTTGAGGTTTTTTGGACTCCCGGATATAGTGTGAATTGAAGCTGCAAGCCTGTGTGAGGGCCTGCTATGTTGCAAATTCTTAAGCGGTATATTTCTCTTCTCCCTCCATTTAGAGTCAGTTTCCAAGGCAGGCAATTTTCCTTGCAATTTTCTGGGGGGGAAGAAAAGATGGTAGGTTTATATAGTTCATCCTTACGCAAAGGGGTAGTGTTTTGGGGATCCAGCTTTAAGCAGAGGCAGAGAGGTCCGCAATTACACTTCTCACTTTGAACACAGCTTGACCATTGCATTCACTCATTTGACAAATGCCTTCAAGGCAAAAGTTTCTCCAGGTTTTTGCTTATGTCCTGGGTTCCCCCTTGTATTTAGTTCCTGAACTCTAACTATTCCTTATTTTTGCTGCCACCATAAAATGCATTTCAAAAGATTAAAAAATACTTTGTCTTCTAGTTTTAGTTGCTTTCGATGAGAGGATTATTCAGGATATCTAGTCTGTCATGCTGCCAGAAGTGGAAGTCCCTCTGCCTTTGCCTGAGGGTTAAGAGATGATCTCAAGGCTTCCTTCCTGGGTCTTCCTGTCTCCTTATTCTATATGCCTTCTCTCCCCCAGGGGTGTTGAGCTCATTTTCATGGGGGTGGGGGGTGCGCATATCAGCCTCATCTCAAGGTTGCCTTCAAAGGGCAGAATGTAATTTTAGGACTGTATAAATGTAACTACTCCTTAACTAGGGGCAAGGAGCTCAACGCTGCAGCCGGGTAGAAACAAGGTACTGGGCAGATAACACAGGTGGAGGGCCAGATTCAGCCGGTGGGCCTTGTTTGCCACCTGTGCCCCAGACAATTTTATTCATTCCCACTACTTTGGTGCTCCTTACCAATTATTCCCTTAATTATGCCTCTATGTTTGTTTTCTGTGGCTGCTGAAACAACTTTACCACAAATCTGATGGTTTAAAATAACACACATTCATTTTCTTACACTTCTGGAGTTCAGAGTCTGAAATTAGTTTCATGGGGATAAAATCAAGGTGTCAATAGGGCTGATTTCTCCTGGAGGATATAGAGGAGAATTTCCTTCTTGCTTCCGCCAGTTCCTGGAGGCTTCCTGCATTCCTTTGATTATGCCCTCTTCCTTCTACACTCCAACATATTACTTCCATCATTATATCTCCTATTTCCATTTTTGTGGTCAAATCTGCCTCCCTCTTATAAGGACACTTATGATTACATTTAGGGTCCACCTGGATACTCCAGGATAAGTACTCCATCTCCAGATCCTGAACAATCACACCTGCAAAGTCCCTTTTGCCATGTCAGGTAACATTCACAGATTCTAGGGATAGAATCTGGATATCTTTGGGGGCCATTATTCAGCCTACCACAACTGCCAATCCTGATCTCCAGACTCAAATTTTTGGTTTCCTTCTCAACATCTATTAAATATCCCCCAGGCATTTCAAACTCATTTTATTTAAAACTGAACTATATTCACCAGCTCAGTTAGTGACATCACCATCCTCCCAAGCATCCCACTTCAGTCTGTATAGACTGCTTCTCCTTTACTCTTTATATCCAGTTGGTTACTGAGTTTACCTCTAAGAGGTCTCTCAAATTCAGTTTTTTTTCTATATTCCAAATTGCCACTATTTTCCAGACCTTGTTTTCTACTGTGTGATCTAACTAAACTTACTTCCATTTCTCTCCCACCTAACATTACCTGGTTGTCTTGAATCCTCTTTCTAAATCCCAAATGACTGTGTTACTCTCCTGTCAAATTTGGTCTCCTTAATGGTTTTACCTTTGCCTACTCACTAAAATCTAAAATTATTCAAGGCTCTGTACAGTCTGGCCACAATATGTGAGACCAAGCTTACCAACTACCATGTGTTTCAGCCACGCAAACCATACCATTTCCTGAATAAGCCATGCCATTCATTCCTGCCCCAGGACCTTTACACATTCTATTCCTTCTGACCTGTGAAAGGATTTCAGTTGAAAATAAAACTGAGAGATTTGAAATGGGGAATCTCATTCCTATCTCCTCAGAAAGATGAAAACAAAATTTAAGAACCAAAAGACTGATTTCCTGTAAAAATCTTACTTACAGAAAACCAAAACTTATCCCTCAACCAATAAATGTCCCAAGAACCTCTCTCCATCCTCAAGCCAGTGAACTTGCCACTTGGAATCTAGCTAAACTCCCCTCTCTTTGTAATCCTTGGCCAGAAATGAGACTGCCTCAAACTCTCAGTGGACTCACCTATAGCTTGCCCCAGTTAGGATGTCCTGAATTGCAAGTCCCAAATAAACTCAAATTTTAGTAATTTAAGCTTGCCTCAGTTTACCTCTTTTACTTAGGTTGACAGCCTGGAAAATCTTCCTTATCAACTCAGAAAATTCTTTCTAACCCTTCCAGAACCAGTTGAAATCTCAATTTGTTCCAAAAAATATCATAGGTCTCTACCACATAGTTAGGTTAAGGCTCCATTAATACTCTGGATATTGATTCAATTATTTAACCATATTTATTGAGAACCAAATATGTCAAGGACACTATGAAAGCATTGGGAATAAAAGAATGAACAAAGTGTAAATAGACCTTTCCCTCATAGGGCTCATAGTCTATAGCGGGGATACAGACAAAAAATAGACAGTTACAAGTGTTTCAGTAGGAAAAGCATAAGATGATGTAGGAATAGAAAGGAGGGGAAACAAGTCCAGATATTTTAGACAATCAAGCTAGGAATCCAAGTTGGTGGTGGAGTAGGTATACACTCATCTCCTCCAGGACCAAGCCTAAATTAAAACTAAATTATAGAACAATCAACCTGAATGATCAACTGAAGACTAGCTGAACAGAAGTCTTAAAGAATTTATAGAAGAAGCACATGAAAACTGGTAGGAAGGGTGGAGATGCAAAAAGGGCTGGCTGTAGCTGTACTCATGTGCTGCAGTTGAAAATCTGAAGGGATATCTCAGCTGCAGAGATCCCCCCACTGAGGAGCAAGGGATCTCAGCCCCACTCTGGCTTCCCCAGCCCAGAGCAGCAGAGCCTAAAAGATGATCCCATATAACATCTGGCTGTGAAAGTCAACAAGGATTCCATCTGCCAGAAAGAAACAAGAGTCTGCTAGAAACCCAGGTGCCCTCTTAAAGAGCCAACACACAAAATCTCATTCACAGCCACTCACTCTGGACTCTAGTGGAGGGAAAGTGGCTCAGAGCAAACTGGAGTCATACAAGGAGAGATTGAGTTGTATGACATTGGGCAGAGGGCTCAAGGAACAGCCACCAAGGTCCCTATGCTGAGTCCTCTCCCACACTGCTCAAAGATGCCATCTTTCCTGGGTCGAGCACTCCCCTCTATATGGCATCGGTCTGAGAGAATGCACTATCCAATATCCACCCTCCTATTATCCCTCCCTGCCAAGCTTGCAACCTGCAGAGGAGTCTGCTGGTTGTATAGACTTTCTTGGAGGGTTGTTAAGAAGGTCCCAGCTGACTTAGACTCAGGGGGTGTCAGATACACACAGGAGAGACTGTGATTGTGGCTCTAGTACCAACTGGTACCACTTCCCCACAGGAGATCCCACTCTGCTGAGCTTATACCCTGTGGAGGAGGGCTGGGCCTGAGGTGAAGACTTGTTGGAAGGCTCTCAGGGAAATCTGGACAAACTCAGGGGATGAAGGGACACACAGTGAGAGACTGAGCTGTGTTGCTCTACAGTGAGGGCCATTTTCCCCTCTCATGCCCAGTCAGTGCCACCTTTCCTGTGGCATGATCAAATCTTGGTTTCTTTTAGCCTGAGGGACTCTGCTGGCCTCCCTGACACTCTGAGACCTCACCCCACCACAATTCAATTAAAACAAGGGCAGAATTTCTGAATTGACACTTCTCCAAGGAGGACATACAGAAGACCAATAGACAAATGAAAAGATGCTCAATGTCACTAATCATCAGAGAAATGCAAGTTAAAACCACAATGAGATAACACCGCATACCTATCAGAATGGCTATCATCAAAAAATAAACAAGTATTGGTGAGAAAGTGGAGAAAAGGGAATTCTTATGCACATTTGGAGGAATGTAGACTGATGCAGCCACTATGGAAAACAGTGTGGAGGTTCCTCAAAAAATTAAAAATGGAACTGCTTTATGACCGAGAGATTCCACTCCTGGGTATAAATCCAAAGAAAACCAAAACACTAATTTGAAAGAATGTATCCACCCCTATGTTCATTGTAGCATTGTTTACAATAGCCAAGATGTGGAAGCAACCCGGGTGCTCACCAATAGACCAGTGGATAAAAACATGGTGGTGCAAATATACAATGAAATGTTAGTCAGCCATAAAAAAAGAATGAAGTCTTACCATCTGTGACAGCATGGATGGACCTAGAGTGTATTATGCTCAGTGAGATAAGTCAGAGATAAACAAATACCATATAACTTCACATATATGTGGAATCTAAAGAATAAAATAAACAAACAAACAAAATAGAAATGAACTTATAGATGCAGAGAACAGACTGATGGTTGTTAGAGGGGAGGGAGGCTGGGGGCAGGGTAAAAAGTTAGAGGGACTAAGAAGTACCAATTGGTAGTAACAGAATAGTTCTGGGGATGTAAAGTACAGCATAGGGAATACAGTCAATTATATTGTAATATCTATGAACGGTGTCAAGTGGGTACTTGAAATATCGAGCAGACCACTTTGTAAAGTATTTGAATGTCTAGCCACTATGCTATACACCTGAAACTAATACAAAATGATATTGAATGTAAACTGTAATTGAAAAATAAAATTTTTAAAAAAGGGATGACAACTAATTTGAAACCAAGTTCATGAGTAAGAACTGATGAGGGAAAGTGGGGTTAGAGAGAGAAAGTGTTCCATGATGATTATATGCCATATACAGTCTGAATGTTTGTCCCCCCTTTCCCAAATTCATATGTTGAATTCTAATTTCCAAGGGTAATGGTAGTAGTAGGCGGGGACTTTGAGAGGTGATCAGATTATGCGGGTGGAGTCCTCATAATAGGATTAGTACTGTTATAAAAGAGAACCCACAGACCTCCCTAGCCTCTTTCATTACTTGAGAATACAAGAAGTCTGGGACCCAGAATAGGGTCCTCAAGCAACCATGCTGGCACCCTGACCTTGGAATTCCATCCTCCAGAACTGTGAGCAATAAGTTTTTGCTGTTTATAAGCCACCCAGACTATGGAATTTTGTTACAGCAGCCCAAACAAACTAAGACATAGCATGTATAAAAACCTAGAAATAAAACAGTGCATTCGCAGAACTAAAAAAAAAAACAAAAAATATCAGAAAGACTGAAATGTACACAATGGAGTAGGGAACGTTTAGAGATAAGGAAGGGGTATGAGCAGAGTCAGATCATGTGGGAACCTGAAAGCCATATTCAGAAGTTGGGTCTTTATTCTAAGAGTAAAGGAGAGCCACTGAGGAGTTTTGAGCATGCAAGTAACATAATCTGATAAATGTTTTAAAAGATTATTCTGGTTTCAAGGGTAACATGTCAATAGGGCAAGAATATAAATTAGGAAGTTTTTCCAGGAAACCAAGTGATAGCTAAATAGCTAAGCTAAGGCAGTAAGTGTGTGAATGAACAAACATCAAATGGATTTGAAAAATATATAGGACTTTATGAAAAAGAATATCAAAGAACAGCTCAGGTGGCTGGTTTTGGCTCCTGAGAGGATAGTGGAGCCAGTCTCTGAGAAAGGGATACCGAAAGGGGGTCAGCCGCTAGGGAGTCAGCCGAGTTTTAGAATGTTGTAAAGCAATGCTTTTTGTGCCCTGATTTCCCTGTTGACTCATCTGTCATTTCCATGCAGCTGTGGGGAACAGGTCTCTGTATCCTAACAGTATCCTACCTCTGCTTTTCTGCCTCACAAATTCCTCCAGATCTGGGGAAGTTAATTAAACTTGCCAAGGTATAGCCCAGAAGTGCCCCAAGTTACTATTTTGTGGGGGCAATCTTCAACCAGTGGGTACTGGGAGCTGGTGGATAATGCCCCAGCCTCCCTTCCTTTGGAGAGACAATTCTGTGTCACACAAACAGTGATTACCAGTCTATTCCCACAATGATTGCCTCAGTAATGTATCTTTACTGGTTTCTCCTCCTTCTATGTCTTGTTATTCCTGCCCCATTTCTCCTGCTTCCTGGAATTATCTTCCCAAGTAAACTTCAGGTATCTAAGCCTTTTTCTTAGGCTCTACTTGAGGGAGGGAACTCCGAACTGAGAGAAGTGTCTGTAGGACTTCAAAGTGAAGATCCAAGTTAAGCCTTCAGGAGAAGAGATTTGGGGCAGAAGCATAAATTTGCATTTTCTTCCCAATGGAGGTTTAAGACATAGATGTAGATGAAATCATCCAGTGAGAACAGAAAGGAGCCCATAAAGGAAACTTGAGGAACAGTGACTTCAAGCACAGGCAGAAAAAGAGACAAGAAGACTGAGAAACAGAAGACTGGAGAGATAGGAGAAGAACCAAGAGAATATGCAGGCATGGAAGCCTAGGGAAGAAAGAGGGAGTGGTCAGTGGTATTAAAAGTTAGTGAGAAGTCAAAAAAAGTATAGAGACGTAACCATCAGATTTACCAAGTAGAGGTCATTTGTGACTTGGTGAGAAAACAATTCTAAAAGTATGATAAGGCTGAAGCTAGGTTACAGATATTTGAGTGTTTGGTAGGGGGGTGTGAGTCTGTGAAGAGAGTTAATATAGGGAATTCTTTTAGGAAGTTTGGCTTTAAGGGGGAGGGGAAAGATGAGATAACTGATTCGATGAAAGGGGTGTGTGTGTGTGTGTGTGTGTGTGTGTGTGTGTGTGATGAGAGAGGCTTGAGCCTGTTGGACTGTTTAGGCTCATAAGAAGCTAAGCAGAGAAAGAGGCGGAAGGTAGGTATGAGTGAGTAACAATGAAGATAGTGAGTCTCTTAAGAAGAAAGGAAAGGATGAATTCCAGGTAGATAGATTAGATTCAGTCCGAAGGAGGGACTTGCCTTCCATTCAAACAATAACAGTTACTTGTCTATTTTCAAGGATGGTATGAGTAGATTATTCCAAAGCATAACTGCCTACTTCTTTTGCATTAAATTGTCTTTATCTGATAAACTTTAATTGAATTTAACCATTGGTAATACCTGATAACAAGTATAATATACCCATCAGCTAATTTACTTGATGCTGCCATGACATTAAGATTGGAGTCCTTCAGATATTACATGTGTATTTGCTTGATGGTCTGCGAAAAACATGTGTTTCTCAGGTAAGGGAGATAAAGGGAAGCATCATTAAATGTCAGCCTAGCAATATGGCATTATGTTACCCCTTCTGCCTTGCTGGAAGTCAGCAAGTCATTTACTGCTTTGTGGTCTGTCTCTCATTTATAAACTGGGCCTAATATGATAGGTATTTATGATATCATTTGTTCTTGGATATTCACAAATTGAATAAGTTAAACCTTTATTGTCTATAAGGTTATAAATGAAGAAATTATTCCTGAAGACCCATTTTTATTTTACTATAAAACACCAAAATCAATCATGAAAAGGCAGATACAGGATTTTACAATGATCTAAGTTTATATAAAAAAAAAAAATCAATGTTTTAAATAATGATCTTGGAGGATTCTTCTTTATCAACTGGCTGAGACTTCTTAAAATACTGGTGCAAAGAAGTTCTAATTAAAGATATTTTATTTTTAAATTCAGACTGATAAATCTCCCTGACACAAGCAAATGCTTCAGTGCCCTAAGGACCTTCAAACGGTGATCAAAATTACGGCCACCTACCTAAAGACTATCATTGCAAATCCAGTGCACAGAAACCTTTTTGAATGTTAGAGTTTCCCCTGTTACTGTGTTCCCTCCCTTTTCTCCACAGTCCTCATCTCCTCATCGCCCTCCCGTCTCCGCGGCTGATTTTGTCATCATTAACTACCACAGCACACAGTAGCCTTCATCTTCAGCAGGCTTTGTGGGCAAATTATTTGATGATACCCTTAACAGTGAATGTTTTGTGAACTATATTCTAAAAGCAATCTAATTAGTCTTGCTTGCAATAAAAACTTCTTTCTTTGATGTCTTGGGGTAGCTATTTTTCAATATAAAGGGACAATCTTTTGCGCAAGCACAGACTAATTCAGATGCATATGGATTTGCTTCATCTATACCTGCACCCACAAAATCAAAAGTTTTTCTACTTTACTCCTAGCACCAGTCAAGGTAAGAACAGCTTCAGCTTTCCTGTCACCTATGATGAGAGTCCTAAGCAGTCACAATGACAAGGTTTGGCCAATACTGAGGAGAGTCATATCTACAATAATAAAGGTCACAAAAACAGTAGTTTAAAGTGAACCAATCGTGAGTCAGGAGCCATCTGTACTCTTCTATCCATGTGTATTGTGAGGATTAAGAGCATAAAGTGCTTTAAAAACTGCAAACCCTTATACAAATGGGAGGGATTATTGTAATCCAAACCTGTATAATATATACAAAAACACACAAACCAAACAGAACTAATGCATTGCTCAGTGCAGGTCTGTGTAGTTAGAATTTGAAGCATTTCTTCTTCCTAAAAATCACAGGCTTCTTCTTGCTGAGTTAAAAGTATTTTATACTATGAAATGCCAAATGAAAGCACAAACAGCACTGTACCATTCAATTCTGAGCCAGCCTCCCCCCCTCAGCGACAGACTGTTAAATAAAAAAGTTTGCCCCTCCTAAAAGCTTTTAAAGGATCAGCATTCCTTCTATTTAAGTACAAAAGAAAGAAAATCCCAACTAACTTGTTACAAACAAAACAATTTGAAATTCTACTCATATTCTGCAAAAAGTCAAGAGATCATTTTTCCACAGGACCCCCTATCAATGCTTTGTGTGACTTTTGGGAAGGCTTCAGGCAGTAGAGGCTTCTGAAATTCAATCTGGGTTTTGTTGTCCCACCTACTCCTATTGTGCCAAAGTGCCAAATCAGAGCAGATAAACAAAGCCTCAAGGCAAATGCCAAGCTATTTCTGTCTTAAATTTTCTAAGATTAGCATAAGATGAGGATATTGGCTACATTCATATGTATTAATTCAATAATGTTTATTAAGTTCCAACCACACCTACGTATGTTGTTCCCTTCTCTTGGCTGCTTGTGATTTGCTTCTAATGTTTCTTACATCACTAGAACAACAGCTACAATAACAACCTCAGGAATTTTCACTAGAAAAACATGATCAGTAGCCCTCATAATTCTCCATGAAAGCTAAAATAAGGAAAAATAGAAAAGAGTTTCATGAAATGTGTTTCCCCTGAGTTCTACCATGATTTATTCACATGCTTATTTCCATTGTTAAGTACTTGATAGTTTACAGATCTTTTCAGTCTCCATCAGAGACTGACCTGGAAGAAATGCACTTCTGGATATGACTTTGGTATGATGTTTCATAGTTTACATAGCTTTCCTTTATGTTCAGGATTTCCTCTGATCTGCACAAAAACAACTGTTGGAGAGGTAAGTATTATTGTGGATGAAGAAAGTGAATCTCAGAGACTTCAACTGACAGAGGTAGGAAGTAGTGACACTCAAAGCCAGACACTCTGACTCTTCACCACCTATGTTTCCTTAGGTAGATGAGTACAAGATAATAGGACATAGGAATGATGATATGAGAAATGTTCAACCACAGAGAATACATAGAGATAAGAGAATTAAAAAAAACACATTAAAAAGACAATCCTGATTTTTATATACACACACGTATCACTGTTTATAATTTTTTTAATTGTAATCTATTTTTCTCCTAACAGATCTCATGTTAATACATAAATTGAAAAAATAAACAAAAACAATGTAGTTCATGTGTGTTTCTGTTGACACACCTGTTATTAACACAGAAGGTACTCATAGGCTATCTTCTTACACACAATAATTATTATTTACTGATGGCAAAGCTCTGTGGATGTCACTAAAGTATCAGTGACATAAAGAAAAGCCTGTTTAAATGATCTACAAAGCAGGGGCACAGCTGTAACCATGCCCTGGCAGAGTCTGTCAAGTAAATAGCATGATCTTTGCAAACACAGCCGTATTATTTTCTTCCTGGCATTTGTAATTTGTTAAAACTCTCAGTGTGCATGCCTTTCCTCCTAATAACAATGGCAAATGGCCAATCTCTGTACTTATCTCTTGCACACACATCACACTATGTATATTTGAGTGAGTTCCTATATTTGAAGGAGTCATATACATATATTCAAGAAATATACATATATTGCACCTAGCTGTAAATTTTAAATAGCATTCTGTGACTGGTATGAGAAAACTTACAACTCAGTGATATAATATTCAAAAATGCCAAATAAAACAATTTCACTTGAGATCCTATAAAAGTATCCCAAGATCAACTGCTGGATCTACTTAGAATAAACAAACAAACAAACAAACACCATGATGCTTCGAAACTGCTATGTGGTTTTCTAAGACATACTATATCTGACATTGATAGGCTCAGTTATTGCCAGAGCCCCAAGAACATCTGTCTGGGATCCCAGCCATTGTCTACGAACATATTTGTACCTTGGTAGATATGTGAATATCCAACAGCTTTCTAATTTAGAAATGATGGGTGGATTTTTAGTAACTTTTATTTTATTCATAATTTAAAGATTAGATACTAAAACAGGAGCAACCTAACATCACTGCCAACAAAATTCATCTTTCATATAAATCCCTTTAGGCATGACTTTTCTCCCCATATAATTATACAATCTCAGGATTTGACAAAATACTGAAGCCAAGCACTCTTTCCACACAATTCAGTGCATGATTAAGAGTTGGACCCCTGGAAACAGACTGCCTGGGCCTGAGCTCAGGCTTTCATAATTACCAACTATGTGACACCAAGGAAGCCTTTAGACTCCCTAAGCTTCTGTTTCATTTGTTAAATGGGGGGGGGGGGGATACAATAGGCCATCCCTCATTGGGTTGCCCTGATTATATGAAATAGCACCTGGCTCAGTACATGCACACAGTAGGTGCTCAAGAAATGTGAGATTTTTAGTTTCTAACACATTATAGAACCAGCATTCCACCACATGCTCACTCAGCATTTGGTTGAAACGTCCAATGACAAACTGATGACAAAAAACTTTCCACCTCCTGGGGTGTCCCTTTCACATTCCAAATCACTATCTTAAGAGTTCTGTCAGAGCTTAAATCTTTCTTCCTCTTCCCTCTTAGTGACCCTGATTATGCTTTCTTGGGCCTTTCAGGGGGAAAAAAGTACTTAACCTCTGTTCTGCATAACAACTTTTCCTTTCAATAGTTTAAGACAAGCTAATTTGGGTCATTTTTTCTTCCTGTGGGTCTTTTCCACCTGTGAAATACTCCCAAAGCTTTTCCTCCTGTGCCATGTTTTCAAAGACCCCTCCCCATCAACACCATGATTATTCCTCTATAAAAGCTCTTTGGGTTTATGTTCACACAACAGTCTTAAAATGTGAAAACACAGCTAATAAAATAGCCTAGATGAGGGCTAAGGAGTTAAAAGCATATAAAATTCTGATTCTGAATAATGACAGTTTTAGTTTTTTGTTTCTGATTCTTATACCTTTTACTTTTTTCAGCTAGTTCAGTGCTAAATAAAATTGTGGGGGGTGGGGAGTAGTAGGTATCTGTGCCTTTTTAATTTTAAAAGGAATGCTTGTCCCAGCAAGCTTTACTACATCAAGCAAATTTTGGTGGAACTTGTGCTAAGCCTGTTGGAAATGGAGGTGTGGTTACAGAAAGCATAGTGTTTTTCTGAGAAATATTTAATGCCTGTTATTTTTGTATCAGACAACCTCAAAGAAAAATGAACTGTTGAAGTTGTACTTTTTAATAGCATGTTTCACTCTAAAAAATTGTCTGCTTTTTCTTGAAAATGAGAACATGTTTTGGATTACACAAATACACCAACAATTGTTGAAATATTAGCCAATAAAATAAACAATCTCAAGCTCATCTAAATCAAACATAGTCTAAAGCTTGAACCCTTTGACAATGTTGTAGGACTATAGCTCTCCTGGTTCTCGACTCTAAGCTTTATTAGTGAAGCCCAAGGTTCCAATAGGTTTTTGGTAGTCAAAGCACACTGATGCCGGCAACCTCAAAGATCTTCACCCAGAGGTTATGTAACTCAGCAGTCCCCAACCTTTTTGGCACCAGGGACTGGTTTCGTGGAAGACAATTTTTCCATGAGGAAGTGCAGGGGGCCAAAACAGGAGTCAGAGCTCATGTGTTAGTGCTAGTGAAGCTCCGCTGGCTTGCCCACCGCTCACCTGCTGCTGTGTGCCCTGGTTCCTAACAGGCCATGGACCGGTACTGGTCCGCAGCCCAGGGATTGGGGAATTGTTATTGGTATTCTGGATCCAAGAGTTTGTCTTCAGTGTATTAAATAATATATGACAGAATATATAGGTAAATAGTTACATGTAAGTTTTGAGGATATTTTTCTAAGTAGGAAATGAAAGGCAAAAACAATAAAGCAATTGATGGATTCAACTTCTTAAAAATGAAAATCTTCAGTTTCCAAAAATTCATGTTCATAAAAAAGGACAGATGACAAACTTGAAAAAATATTTGCAATATGTATTTCAAAACAGGGTTAATACGCTTAATATATAAAAGCTTTTTAAGAAACACTAAGGTACATATTTCAGTTAAAAAATGAACAAAAGGAGTTCCCGTCAAGATGGTGGAGTAGGTAAATGCTATTCTTGCCTCTTCCTATGACAACATCAAATTACAACTAAACTACAGAACAACCATAATTGAGAACTGCCAGAAGTCTAGCTGAACTCCTACAACAGAAGAAGCCATATGGAGACTGATAGGAGAGATGGAGACACAGCAGGTTGGTCCCACACCCACATGGGGTGTTTAATAATTGGGAGGGATCTTTCTGCTGTGGAGGTCTTTCCTGAAGAACGAAGGGTCCCAGCCCCACTCCAGGCCCCTAAATCCAGGGTTCAAGCACCAGGAAGAGAAGTTCCCATAACTTCTTGCTGTGAAAATCAGCAGAGATTATGGATGAGAGAGATGGAGGGCTGCTGGAGTTCTAGGTATTCACTTTAAAGGCCCCACACAGACCTATTCACCGATGGACTCACTCCCTCAAAGCTTAAGGCCTGGGGCAGCAGTTTGAAAAATGCCAGGGACATATAAGAAAAAACTGAATTATATGACTTCATGGTATGCCTGGAGAGACCACTTTTTCCCAAGCAGAAGTATTGGCAGAGGTCACTGTCCCTTTACTGAGCCCTCACCCTGCAGGCACAGGCAGGTGTCATATCTGAGTCTCCATCAACCTGGCTAACATCGTTTGCCTCACTCTGGTGATTCACTGAGACCCTGCCCTACCCGATATTCAGGCCCACCCAGGTCTCTGCCAGGGGATTTTCTATACAAACAGCCTATCTTAGCTCATGCTACAGATTTGCCTAAATCTCCCAAAGGTTCATAAACTCCAAACAAGCAATATCTGACCTTAGAGTGCCCAGTACCTATAACTAAGCAGCCCCAGGCCCAGTACTAGAAACAGCCAGCAGTTCACTATTTAGCCTCTCTCAAATATCTCTCAGCACACATGGGAGATCACTTTGGACCCTGGAGTTAGGCTGCCTGAGTTTGGACTCTATCTCCACTAATTACTAGTTGACCAAGAATAAGATCACTTCTGTGCCTCAGTTTCCTCAGCTATAAGTGGGGTTGGTGACTATACAATTCTCATACCAGGTAGCCATGGGCAGGGCACAGGCAGCAGCTGACTTTGGTCTGCACCTCCCAAGACCCCAGAACTAACACACCTGTGGCTAACTTCCTACCACACCAGAGTACCACCTAACAACCTCCACAAGTAACACATTCAAAGGACATACCCAGCAGGCACCAGAGCCCTACTAAAGCAAATTCTGCTCCATAGAATAAAGCCCCTACACAAGAGCTCCTCCACTGTAGCCACAGCCAATCCTCACAACCAATCAGCCTGAGGGTCAATCCATCCCAAAGACATGCCAAAAGTAGTCAAGGCTCAACTACAACAGGAGAGCACACAAAACCCACACAAGAGACATACCTGAAATACCTGTCTCAGGTGACCAGAAAGACTGTGCTATTGGGCCCCACAGGACACCAACTACATAAGGCCACTGTGTCCTTTGTACATCTCTACAAAGATCAAGAGATGTAGCAGCTCTACATAATACATAGAAACAAACACAGGGAGGCAGCCAAAATGAGGATATAAAGAAACATGTCCCAAATGAAAGAACAGAACAAAATTCAAGGAAAAAAAAAGCTAAACTGAGACAAGCAATCTACCTGATGCAGAGTTCAAAACACTGATTATAAGGATGCTCAATGATCTCAGTGAGAACTTCAACAAAAAGATAGGAAACATAAAAAAGAACTAGTCAGAAATGAAAAATATAATAACTAAAATGAAGAATGTGTTAGAGGGAATCAACAATGGAGTAGATAAAGCAGAAGATCAAATCAGTGATTTGGAAGATAAGGAAGCAGAAAACACCCCATCAGAACAATAAAAGAAAAAAATTCAAAAACACGAGGATAGTTTAAGGTGTCTCTGGGACAACATCAAGCATACCAACAATCACATCATAGACATACCAGGAGAAGAAAGAGAGCAAAGGATTGAGAACCTATTTGAAGAAATAATGACTGAAAACTTCCCTGGCGAAGAAAATAGACATACAAGCCCAGGATTCTCAGAGAATTCCAAACAATGTTGCGGCCCCATCCGGCAGGACCGCGTATTGTGGATGCTTGTCTTATGTCTCTGGATAAGTGATGAACAAATTTACGTGGACTAAAGGAATCCAGTGGAGAAAAAGGGATGTTGAGCCACTCTCTAAGTGAGAGAGTGCTAGCTAGCTTGGCTACTCTCTCAGTAAGAGAGAGGACCAGCCTGGCCACTCTCCCAGAGAGGAAGAGGGCCCAGATCCCTTGCCTAGACAGGCTTTTATTGACACTCTAGGTACATTATATCCAGGGTGGTCCTCATTAACTATGCACAGGTTCGCTTTGGGTAGATACCTTTTACAGATAACAAAGGAAAGAATGTTGCCAATTACTTCAAAGGAAAAGGTCATTTACAAATGTAAAGGGGAGAAGGCTGAGCTATTTACATTCGTGCTTGGGAAGTCTAGCGCAAGTCACAGCAAACTTCTGCTGTCTCCATCCCAGGTGAGGGAGTTTTTGCAAGAGCAAGTTTCAAAGCAGCTTAGGAGCAATGCAAGCCTGATTCCCCATGGAAGACTTATTCATGGATGTTCCCTGCACACCACTCATGTCTGTCTGCTTTCAGAACCAGAGCTGAGCCATGAGTTCACATCGCACATGGATAGGTTCCCTATAAAACAAGAGGAACTCAAAGTGACCCACACCAAGACACATCATAATTAAAATACCAAAAGTAAAAACAAAGAGAATCTTAAAAGCAGCAAGAGAAAAGCAATTAGTAACCTACAAAGGAGCTCCCATAAGACTTTCAGCTGATTCCTCAACAGGAACATTTAAGGCCAAAAGGGACTGGCATGAAATATTCAAAATGACTAAAAGAAAAGACCTACAACCAAGATTACTCAGCAAAGCTATTATTTAGAATTGAAGGACAGTTAAAGAGCTTCCCAGACAAGAGAAAGCTAAAGGAGTTCATTGCCACCAAATCAGCATTACAAAAAATGTTAAAGGGACTTCTTTAAGAAGAAAAAAATTAAAAATATGAATAATGAAAAGGCAATAATTATAGATCTATCAATAATTACTTTAAACACAAGTGAGTTAAATGTTCCAGTCAAAAGACATAGGTTGCTTGAATGGATAAGAAAATAAGACCCTATATAAGAAATCACTTCATATTGAAAGATACACACAGACTGAAAGTAAAAGAATAAAAAAAGATATTTCATGAAAAACAAAACAAAAAAAATCTGGAGTAGCAGTACTTATACCACACAAAAATGGAATTTAAAACAAGCACTATAACAAGGGACAAGGAAGGACCCAGCAATTCCATTTCTGAGTATTTATCCAAAGAAACCCAAAACATTAATTTAAAAAGATATATACACCCCTATGTTCATTGCAACATTATTTACAATCACCAAGATATGGAAACAACCTAAGTGTTATTCATGGATGAATAGATAAAAAGAATTGGTGCATATATACAAAGAAATATGGCTCAGCCATAAAAAAGAATGAAATCTTAACATCTGCAACAACATGTAAGGTATTGTGCTAAGTGAAGTAAGTCAGAGAAAGACAAATGCCAGATGATTTCATTTATATATGGAATGTAAAAAAATATAAACAAACAAGTGGGACAGAAGCAGATTCATGGGTACAGAGAACAATTTGATATTTGTTGAATGGGAGGGGATCAGGGGAAGGGTGATAAAGGAGACAGGATTAAGGAGTACAAATTGGTAGTTACAGAATAGTCATGGGAATGTAAAGTACAGCATAGGAAAGATAGTCAACAATATGATAATAACTATGTATGGTGTCAGGTGGTGCTGGATTTGTCAGGATGATCACTTTATAAGACATATAAATGTCTGATCATTATGTTGTACACCTGACACTAATATAGTATTGCATGTCAACTGTAATTGAAAAAGAAAAATTTATTTAAAAAAATAAACAAAAGACATAAACATAGATGCTCCAAAACAAGAAATGCAAATGATCAATATATGTATTAAAAAAGTTCAACTTCACTAGTATTCAAAGAAAAGTAAAATGAGGCAAAACTCTAATTTTTACCTATAAAATTGGCAGGAATTTTGAGAATCATAATATTCAGTGGTAGAGCAATAAGAAAATGTCCAAGATTCTCATACATTGCTAGGAGTTTATCAGAAAGAAATAACTATAACAGTTTTCCAAGAATAATGCCATAAGAATATCCATGGTAATCTTAAAGATAAAAAATGGGCAATGGTGGAAGTATTCTAATTGCCTAAGTATAACATATTGGTTAAATA
>VMDR010017630.1:0-19904 GCA_007922815.1 Macrotus californicus
TGTCACAGCAAGAAGTAAGCTTTCCAATCCCGTTACTGTGTAAGAACACTGTCCTCATAGCATTACTGGTGAGCCAAGATAAAGTACTTGGGTACTGCTCCTGCCTCCTTGCGATCTGCAAAATGGAAAAGGCTTGACTATCGTTTTAAACAGTTGACTGTACAATGATACTTGTAAAACACTGCATAGTAAAGTTTTTAAGGTAATAGATACAGCCTGAAATTGCATTAAAGTTTTAGGGAGTCTGCATTCTGCTGATCACTTTGCATTTAAAAGTGTAAGAGGAGATCCTGAGGAAGCAACATACTAAAGAAAAATAATTATTGCTGAGAAAAACAATGCTTAGAAATTTGCAGTATGTAATACTACATTTAAAATAAGCCACTTAGGAAACCTACATTTGGCTACACCCTTTCATATCTTCTCCAAATCTACCGTGGTCCTTCATAACTCTGTGCCTTTGCTTATGCTGTTCCCACCACCTGGAGCACCACCTTCTCCTCCATTGTCCCTCCCACTCTCAATGACCAAATTCTGACTCATTCTTCAAAACTCAACTCAGATGTCCCTTCCTCCAGGGATCCCTACCTGTCTCAACCTCCTTCACCCACCCTCCTAACTTAAGGCTCAGCCCCACTGATCTCACACACCCCATGCATATGTTTCTCTTCTTCCTACCCATATTTCAACTCAAACTTCAGTTACTGTGCCTCTCTTCCCTTCTACACAGTAAGCCGTTTGGGAATAGTGACTGCATTTTAGTCATGGTGGCATTCTGAACAGTGATCAGAAAAACCCTGACACACAAGAGGCTTCAACTGGTATTTCTTACTCCACGCACTGACCCCGTAACTTTGCCTCACTCTAGACCTCCCTTCTTGAGAAGAAACTACATGCCCTTGGGGACACCTGCCATGAAATGTTCCCTTCTCTAGAGTGGCCACCATGTAGGGCTGCTCAACAAATTCAGCTTTGTCATCCATACACTCTACTGTCTATATCAGGAGTTCTGGAACTCTGTAGTCTCAGAAACCCTTTCTAATCTCATCAGTCATCGAGGACACCAAAAAGCTTTTGTTTATGTGGGTTACATCTGTTAGTAGTTACTGAGTTATAAATTAAAACTGAAATTAGAAAACTACAAAGTCCTTTAAAAATAACAAGCCCATGACATGCTAATGCCAATGTTTTCGAAACAAAAAACTTAGTAAGAGTGGCATTATTTTGTATCAGGGTTTCTCAGCCTCGGCACTATCAAAAGCTTGGACCAGATCCTTCTGTTGTGGGCTGTGCTGTGCATTGCAGGGTGTTGAGCAGCATCTCTGGCCTCTACCCACTAGATGCTGGTAGCACTCCCTCCTCCCAGTTAGGACAGCCAAAAAATTCCTCATGTCACCTGGGGGGTGGATGAGGACAACATCACTGTTGTGAGAGCCAGTTTTCTATTTCTGCAAGTCTTTTAATGTCTTAATAGAAGACAGCTTAATTTTTATTTGTTCCCACATTCAGTCTGTTGCAATGTGTTGTTTTCACTGAAGTATATGACGAACTATAGCCGTACACAGCTATGTAGTTGGAAAAGGGGAAAATAGTTTATTAACTTTTAAAAATACTTGACTTTGATACTACAGTGAAACTCAACAAAAAGGTGGTTTCTTAAAGGTTAGTTGTAACGTGGGGTCTGAAACCCATTAATGACCTTTTCCTGTTCTGTGACATTGGAACGTGTTAGTTCATCTTCAACTTTGAAGGGATCTTTCACCCTTTTGTAGCATCAGATACATTCCTTACTTGGGAAATGTTTATGGAGCTCTTGTCAATGTTGACACATCTCTTTATAAGATATAAAGAAAATACATTTGTTACTATTCATTTTATCAGAAAGAACTTAAGTGCTGGAAAGCTGTCAGGATCCCAAAGGCAGATGCAAATTTTCCAAAATTCAGACTTCCTCTTGAAGTTCAAATTTTGTCACTGGCAAAAAATACTGTTATTTGTATTTGCTGAAGTGACTGGCTCACTTCTTTTCGATACCAGATACCAAGGTCTACACAACCAGAGCCCGTGAATTGTCCCTTCAAGTAAGAATGACACCCCGTGCACGCAGTGACCAGTGCCGTCCGCCACTCACACACCCGCACGCGTGCGTTTCCTCCAGACCGCCGCTTAATTTGATACGCAACTGAAGGGCTTGGTGTGCGCTTCCCTTTCAGTTACCGACAGTCTTTTAAAGAGTGTACTCAGGAGTTGAGATTTAACAAAATTAATGTGTACTGCTTCAGTCTAGGGCAGTCCTAAGTGACAGTGGCTTTTTCCTTCTGCAAGCCCCCGTGTGGGGAACGCCGTGGCCAGCCCTGCCTCAAGTGCAGCTCAGGCACAGCGCCGCCCCCAGCCCCGTCAGCGTTAGTGTCAACGCAGCAACAAAGGCAAAGAGCGTCCTAGCGTTGCTCTCCCTGACCCCCGCAGGGCTTTGGGCCTAGACGACATGGCTAGTAATGTTTTACTTTCATCATGAAGTTAAACCGTGGCAAGCAACGCCCTTGAGAAAACAGCAGCTCCATCTATGTGATGAGCTCATGAACTGCCAAGGAAACCGTCGTGGATTCAAAGTTTCGGACTGGAGGGGCCCTTGGAGATGGTCTAATCTAGCCCCTTCCGTGTAGAGATGAGCATGCATAGGCCCCGCGAGGGGAAGGAACCCGCCCACAGCCTCACAGCCACTTGGGGCAGAACCAGACCTAGAACCCAGGTCTTCTGATTCCCAGTCCAGTGCTTTCTCCCACACCCCACTGTTCTCGGGCACTCTGTATGGTGTCTGACCCCTGTCTACCTGCAAAAAGATCTTTTCTGTACTCAGAGTGGACAAGGCTTTCCTACTGCTGGCATATTTACTACTGGTTTATGTTAGCTTTTGTCCCGCCAACATTCAGGAGGCTGCCTATTTTCTCAAGCTGCTTGACCTGTAATTATTTTAATCAGCTACCAGGAGTATGGAGGTACTTAGTTACGCCTTTGGGCTCTAACAGTTGGACCTCCGATAGAAGTGGTTAACCAAGAGAACCCTGTGGGGTTTTCCACTCAATTAGGCTACACCACAACTTACGATTACTTAAGATCTCCACCTTTCCACCTGCATCTTGGCTCACTTAAAAGAAACCTCTGGAGCGTTTTCCATGGGAACTGCCGTAAATAAGGTGGCTTGAGGTTGCTAATTTTCCTGATCTTAGCCATCACTCTGAACTACTATGCCCCGGGGCATTTCAGAAGAAAACTGGCCATTTTTCTCTGGCAGTTTGTAAGTAGAGAAGGTAGGTGTGGTTCTCCACATGGACAAGCTGCAGAACACCAAGTCAAAATTGTTCATGACAGTTAAGAGGAAATGTCTTTCCAGTGACCTGCAATGTTTTTTTTTTTAAAGAAGAAGGTGCCAGACCTACTTGGTTTTCACACCATGGAGTTGGAAAATAGGGATGCTTTCTTTTGGTTGCTTTCAAGCCCCATGAAGAGAGGATGTGCTGGCAAAAATGCAAAAGCACAGAAAATTTTACAACAAGAGTCTGAAATGGAACTTGAAAATTATTTCTAGCCACGTTTTCCTTGCATTTTCCCCGCTAGATTGATCCGAGAGTTAATGTCCCAAATGGTCTTTTTGGCAGCTGCCCTGGGCTGGGGTTCCCCTGTCCAGGGCCAGAGGCTGGGCTGGGTGGCCTCCTCTGGTGGCTCCCACCAGCTTGTTTCACAAACACTCCTGCGGCAGTGCCCCCTCCCCTGGTGTCCCAGATCCCCCAGGCTCAGGGATGGGATCTGCTAGCTTCTGGGACTCTTCCCAGGACTCTTGCCTCACCAGGTATGGCTTCCCAGGTCAGGCCTCCCAAGATGGTGAACTCCTGGGGTTGTAAAACTTAATGTTGGGGACCGTGAAGGGCAGAGGAGAGTTAAAGTCACAGCCCTAGTCACTTTGGCAAAGTCCTGTCTTCTCTGGAGGATGCCATAGAAATACCTACAGACCTGAGAAGCAAGCATCTCTGGAGAAAGGGCAGGCAAGAGGGAGGGGAGATAAGAAAGGCCAATCAGAAGATAGCACAGCCAGTCACATGTATCAGTATGCAAAATAGCAGTTTAGTTGGCTATTTAAAAGGGAAAAAAAAAACAATCCAAACGAACAAAAAACACATACCCGCCTGTTCGAAGTTTCAACCTGATGGGAAGAAAAGTAAAAACTCCTGGATGGGATTGTATTTTAATATGACCAAAGAACATGTCTAAGTCTCCTGAGGTTGTTTACTGAGCCCCCAGTGGGTGGTGGGCCTGGTGCCAGACCCCAAAGGGTGGCCATTTGCGCATGCTGCTGGGTACTAGGGTCAGCAGGTAAGGGAACCTGTTGGAAATACAGAATCCTGGGCCAGCCCTGGCAAAGCTTCAGTTTGGAGGCCACTGCTGCTGGAGTTATGAAGAGGATGTCATTTCTGAACTCAAACACCTTTCCTTCTACTGGGAGATTCCAGAGGCTGCAAGCTACATGCCAATGTGACCTCAGAGTGGGGTCAAGAACTGGGGAGCACAGAATCAAGAGACATTCATTGTCAGACGATGAATTCCCTTCTCTGAGCTTCCATCGTGAGAGAGGACCAGGCCTGAACCAGCTCAGCCGGAGGCTGCTGCACCTGTTCTGACTGGTCCCAGAACTGAGCCCTGAGCTTCAGCTGGGTGCTGGGGCTCAGCCACTCTGGTGGGTCCATGCACACATCTCATATCAGGCCCTCTGTGACTTGGGTTCTTTGTGCTGGTGTTCACATAAATCCATTTCTCAGACCCAACTCCTAAGTCTGGGCTTTCACACATGCCCACTCCAGCCATTAAATGTAATCCCAGCCTCTAAAGGAGCATTGTCTTCAGTGCTCAATGTGTGTCGGCTCATGTGTTTCTTTTTTCTTTGCTTTTTTCTTTTATATTGAAGTAACATTGGTCAATAACATTACACAGGATTCAGGTGTACAATTCTATAGTGCATGTGTTTCTCAGAAAATTTATGATAGGCTCTTCCAGGTGTCAGGAAGCGGTAATACGGTCAGGTGCCCTCAGATGCGGGCTTATTGTAAGGAAACATAAGAAAATAAGCCAATGTGAGCAACAATCTCTCATTAACCTCTTAGGGAACTGGACTAGCATGGGAGCCCTGAAGGGCCCCTGTGGCCAAACACCAACTCTAACCATGAGTTTGGTCACTGCCTGCCTCTAGCACTTGCCATCTCTTTAGTCTCATCTGGCTCACTGCCTCCCCGGTGTGCCTCGTGGCTCCTTTGTTCTCCTGTCAGTATCTCTAAGTGTCTTCTAGCCGCTAAGAGGGAGGCCCCTCAGGGCTGGGTCCCCATCAAGGCCACCCTGCTATTTAGTCTCCAGGTGTCCGCTATTGGCTCAGGCACTAATCCCAGGCCCAAACATTGTGGCCAGGATGTCGGTGTCAGAGGGTACAAAGTATGGTGACCAGTGTGTAAGGAATGATCTGTGGCTGCTTTCTTCAGAACTAGGCAGGTACTTGAGAGGGAACAGAGGTGTTAAGGAAAGACTGCCAGAGGCATGATGAGAGAGCTGTGACCTAGGGCCAAGGCCACACCGAGGTCAATCGCTGGTGTGCAGACCTTGTCTGAAGCTCTCCTAACAATGTCCACCAAATCTTGAGGTGTAGCCATACACAATTCTCCACTTGTATGTGGAAAAGCCCCAGGACATTTGCCCACGTTGTTAGAGTGCTCATACATGCCAACCCAAAGTTCTTAACAGACTCCGAAACATAGCAGTTGGGAAAGATGGTCAGTGACCACATGCGGTCACCCACCCCAGTGCCACACTACCTCCAGCTGAGGGCGTCAGAGCTTCCTGGGCCCAAATGCCTGCATCAAGCCCCTTCCCCAACTCAGGCTCCTGATTCAGCGGTGGGTTCGCTTATCAAGGCTTCTTCCACTTGCCTTTCAAGAACTTGGACGGGGATGGTGGGAGACAGCAGGAGCCAGAGAGGCACGACTGCCGCCGCACAGCTCCCTTCAAAGTCAGAATTACTTGTTTCAGAGGGGAATATTCAAAATGTGCTGGGAAATGAATCACCAATCTTAATGAAAGCCCACATTGTGTGAAGGCACCTTAGAGCTTCAGGTGAAGGGAGCTGGCAAGGAAGAGAAACCCATCACAGAGGAAGTCACTCATGGCTTAGCCTTTGAAGAAAGGGGAGGATAGGGCCTAAAGGAAGATGTGGGGGGTCGGGGGACACTGTTAACCTTTCTCAAGTGGGAGACTAAGTTTCCAAGGAATAAGTGGCTCCCAGTCCTTTACCACAGCCTTTGTGGCTGGCAGGTTGGAAATGGAAGATGAAAGTTGGGGAAGGTACTTCCAAGCCTGGTGGGGGTGGGGGACATAACAATGCAGAAGATGAAGAGCCTCAAACAAGACAGAGGGAGTGGGTAAACTGGTGGAGAGGTGGGGTGCCACCCTTATTCCTGTTTCTGTCCTGCCCCTCGCCTTGCCACCCTCAACAAAGAAAATGCCACTCACTGAGCAGAGAGGAGGTTTTCACGCACACCTAGTGAGGGCTGTTCAGTGGGAACTTTGGTGCCACAAATGCACCTTGCACTCAGGGCCTTTTTCCCATTTGTGTCTGAACCACCACCCCGATTTATAGAGGAGGTAGTGATGTCACCTGCTCTCTCGGTTCTGTCCTTGCTGGGGGCATATCTGGCCAATGGCCTTAACCTCCAGCCCCTCTTCTGGTAGCAGAGGGTCAGGGGAGGGATAGGAGAGCGGAGACTGCTGAACTGAATTGGGCTAGGTGCTCCTGACCTCCTTTTTTGCTCTCCAGCAAAGAGCCAGGGAAGAAGGGCAGACGGAATTTCCATTGTGCAGATATGAGAACTTGAGTCTCCAAGAGGTTAGGTGTCATGTTGGGGCATTCCTCCGCCCGACCAGGGACACAAGAGATGTGACAGGGCTGCAGAATAGAGTGGAAAGGGTATGAACCTTTGACCACAAAGTCCTGGTTTTAAATTCAATTGTCTCTTGCAAGCTGTGTGACATAGGGGAAGTTCTTGACTTCTCGGAGTCTGTTACCTCATCCACAAAATGAGGATGATAAGTTTCACCTGAGACATAATGTCTGGAGTCAAAGCAAGAAAAGGCATATAAACTGTTTAGCTCCTGGCCGGGAACTAGGTGCTCAATAAATGGTGCTTTCCTCCCTTCTATGAACTACATTTCCCAGTGACCACTTTGACGTGTGCTGGGGCTGCCCCACTGCACACCACCTCCCAAGAGGAGACTGTGGTTATCTCATCTACTTAGCTAGGAGAGAGGAGATGGCCACCTCCACTTTTAAAAATCTTTTTAAATATATTTCATTGATTATACTATTACAGTTGTCCCATTTCCCCTCTTTTACTGCCCTCTGCCCAGTACCCGCCCCCACTTAGTTCATGTCCATGAGTCATACATACAAGTTTTTTGGCTTCTCCATTTCCTATACTATTCTCAATCTCTCCCTGTCTTATTTTGTACCTACCATTTATGCTTCTTATTCCTTGTACCTTTTTCTCTATTCTCCCCCCTCCCCACTGATAACCCTCCATATGATCTCCATTTATGTGATTCTGTTCCTGTTCTAGTTGTTTGCTTAGTTCTTGTTTTTAAGTTCAGTTGTTGATAGTTGTTAGTTGTCATTTTACTGTTCATATTTTTGATCATCTTCTTTTTCTTAGATAAGTCCCTTTAACATTACATATAATAATGGCTTGGTGGTGATGACCTCCATTAACTTGACCTTATCTGGAAAGCACTTTATCTGCCCTTCCATTCTAAATGATAGCTTGGCTGGATAGAGTCATCTTGGATGGAGGTCCTTGCCTTTCATGACTTCGAATACTTCTTTCCAGAACCTTCTTGCCTGTAAGGTTTCTTTTGAGAAATCAGCTGACAGTCTTATGGAAACTCCTTTGTAGGTAACTGTCTCCTTCTCTCTTGCTGCCTTTAAGATTCTCTCCTTATCTTTAATTTTGAGTAATGTAATTATGATGTGTCTTGGTGTGTTTCTCCTTGGGTCCGACTTCTTTGGGACTCTCTGAGCTTCCTGGAATCCCTGAAAGTCTATTTCCTTTGCCAGATTAAGGAAGTTCTCCTTTATTTTTTTCAAATAAGTTTTCAATTTCTTGCTCTCACTCTTCTCCTTCTGGCACCCCTATGATTTGCATGTTAAAGTGCTTAAAGTTGTCCCTCAGTTCCTCAGCCTCTCCTCATTTTATTGAATTCTTGTTTCTTCATTCTGTTTTGGTTGAATGTTAATTTCTTCCTAGTGGTCCAAACCATTGATTTGAGTCCTGGTTTCCTTCCCTTCACTGTTGGTTTCCTGGACATTTCTCTTCATTTCACTTTGCATAGCCTTTGCTTTTTCCTCTATTTTGCAACCATACTCAACCATTTCTGTGAGTATCCTGATTACCAGTATGTTGAACTCTGCATCTGATAGGTTGTCTATCTCTTCATGGCTTAGTTCTATTTTTGGAGTTTTCATCTGTTCTTTTGTTAGGGCCATATTTTTTTTTTTTTTGTCTTGGTGTAGCTGTTATGTTGTAAGGGGTGAAGCCTTAGGTATTCGCCAGGGTGGAGCAACCCATGTTGCTGCATTGTGGGTTGTATGTGAGTGTGTGTGTGGGGTGGGAGGGGGGTGGTTCTGAAAGGGAACAATGCTGCTTGCTCAGCTCTTGGTGGCTTTCAGTCACTTCCCCCACTACCCACAACCAAATTGGGCCCTTTTGGTGCTAATTCCCCGGTGGGTGGGTTTGAGTACATTCTAGGACCCTGTGGGTCTCTCCAAAGAACTCTCCTGTGAGGCTGGGAGTTTCTCCCACTGCCGCTGCAACCCCCGAAGGTTTTACAGCCAGAAGTTTTGAGGCTTTATTTCCCCATGCTGGAACCCTGGGTTGCCCAGTCTGTCTCGCTCCCTAGTTGTTCCTCCCAGTTATCCACATGCAAATGTGAGACTGCCTGGTCCTTCAGCCACAGCCTTGCCCATTCCAGTCCGCCAATTGACGCCTCAACCTCCTACCCCCCAGGTCCTACCTTCCCACACATCCTCTCCACCCGCTTCCTGTCTCTGCCTCTCCTACCAATCTGAATGAACGTTTCTTCTTTAACTCTTTGGTTGTCGGACTTCCATACAGTTCAATTTTATGGCAGTTCTGGTTATTTCTTGTTTTTAAATTTGTTGTTGTCCTCCTTTTGGTTGTGTGAGGAGGCAAAGTATATCTACCTACACCTCCATCTTGGCCTGAAGTCATCCAGCTACCTCCCCTTGACTGTCCTGCCTCTAGCTGCACCATTCTCTCGGGCCCATGATATACTTTCTCTTGGAAACTAATCACTGTCTAACTTAGGAGGCAGAGACTTCACATGAAGTGTCCTTGACATTTTTCTGGGAGACATTCTCAAGACATGTTCTTGACATTCTCTTTGAGAATCTAATGAATGCTATGGGTCCCCTTCCCAAGAAAAAAAATAATTAACAACCACATATCTACCCATGATAATTCTATAGAATTTCAGGAGACTCCCAGAATCTCTGGGGCTACATGAAAACTTCTCTACCAGATGGAAAGTCAGGACATGCAAGCATGAATTCAGCACAATGAGTGTTTTGTTGGATAGCCCAATTGTCCTCCAGTTCACAAACAGTCTTCCCCTCATGAAATGGCCAAGTTGATCCTTCTGAATCTTTCCAATGGGATAGGTTGGGGAAGAGGGAAGATGACCCTGGAGGGAGGGTTATAGGGTAGAGCTGACTTGGCCTGCAAGAGAGGTAACAGTGAGGATCAAATGAGAAGGGGCTGAAAAACTGACAGTAGCCACAATCTCTCCCCCATTGACTAAGGATCGACTAAGGAGAGAAAAAAAATACTAAGGAATATCATCAGACAGAATATCGTGGGTAGACATGTGGTTGTTAATCAATTTCCTTTAGCAGGAAAAGTAGGCGAACAAGACAGAAGCTGTGGGCTCTCTTAACTCAAAGGCTTTAAAAAAAAAAAGTAGGACAGACATGTTTTCTTGGTGCAGCTCAGGTCCTAGAGGCATGAGGTGGGGGAACTGGCCTTGCTGACCATACCTGCTGTGGAACACTGAGGCCAGAGAAATAGAATCCAGGTGGGATTGTGCCACCACCAGTTTTAGAGAACAAATGAGCCTTCTCTAAGCTTTTGTTTCACAGAGGAGGTTGCTCAAGTAGACAAGAAGCCATTTGGTCAGGATTTGAGTGCGCTCCGCAGGGTCAGGCTGGGGCCCTGAGCACTGCCACAGTTCTGGAGCTTTCAGGGAGAAGAGATAGGCCTACCTGGCTCTGATGGAGCTCCTAGCCCCCATGGGTCCTCATGGGGCACTGGACTTAGATGATACACGGAACTGCTCCTCGTGGCAATGGCAAGTGTAGCCTAGCCCCTGACTTGGAAAACCAATGGGGAACGAGTCGGCACACAGGAACCAAGCCCAGGGAATGGGAGGATCCCAATGGCATAGTAGCACTTAACAACACCCTGGCCTCTATACGAGTCCAACAGTTCATCAGGACCCTAATTGCATTCATTGTCTCTGCTATAGTTACTGCTGCCATGGCAACTGCTGCCCTCATTGACTCAAACTGTTCATACTATTGATGTTCTCTTAACCAATGCTACTTTAGAAATGTTTCAACCGGCCCAAATTGATCAAGAGATCCTGCCTCGCCTTTCTGTGGTTCAATCAGCACTTGACTGGATTGGCAAACTCCAGGATGCATTAGTGACCTGCCAACAGCTGACCTGTGATCCTGGATTCTCCAAACTGTGCGTCACCCCACTCCAGTGGAATTCCAGCAAATACTCCTGGAGTGATATTCAACATCACTTAAAAGAGGCTTTTTCTACCAATTTAAAAGGACAAATTGATAAATTGCAACTAGAATTACATTAGCAGCTGCAGGACATTCAACGCTTGACTAAGCAAGAGGTTTTTTGAAAGCTCCGTAACAATCTTGGCTGGCTAAACCCAAAAAACTGGTTTGATGGACTTAACCTAAGAGTATGGGTCTTTGGAGCTGCTGGTTGTTTACTGATTCTAATAAGGCTCTGTGTACTCCGCTGCATTTGCAAATTATTTTCCCAGGGTCACATGAAAGGCCAGAAAGTAGCAAGCTTTGTGGGATCTATAGCAGTCCTAACTAAAAACAAGGCGGGAAATATAGGGAACCACTCCACGTGGCAATGGCAAATGTAGCCCAGCCCCTGACTTGGAAAACCAATGGGGAGCAAGTCAGCACACAGGAACTGAGCCCACAGATCGGTTTTCCCATGGGGAATCAGGCCTGCATTGTACCTAGGCTGCTTTGAGGCTTGCTTTTGCTAAAATGCCCTCACCCTGAACTGTGGCAGCAAATGTTTACTGCTATCTGTGCTAAACCCCCCAAGTATGGAGTGTAACCAGTTCAACCACCTTTCCCCTTGCATTTGCAAATGTCCTTTTTCTTTGAAGTAATTAGCAACATCTTCTCCTTTGTTATCTGTAAAAGGAAACCACCTAACCCTAACCTGTACATAGTAAATGGGGACCATCCTCGATGTAATGTACCCAGAATATCAATAAAAGCCTGTCCAGGCAGGGGTCAGGGCCCTCTCTCTCACTTAGAGAGTGGTCGTGCCGTCCCTTTTGCTACAGGACTTCTGTAGTCTGTGTGAATTTGTTCGTCGCAGCCACAACACATGCACCCCACCCCATGGGCCAGAGTCCGCATCAAGATGAAAGCCCTGAATGCTCAACTCCTGTTCTGGGAGAATGTCCTGATTTTGCTAAGCACATACCCTTTGGCTCTCTGCAGCCACCCTGACCTTGAGTTCATCCTTGCTGCATCAAAATATTTTTTTAAAAATATTTCAAAACCACACATAGTAGAATTGTAGAATACGAGGTTGGTCTGGAAAAGACCAGCCATTGTTAATATAATGAGAACAGTTTCCGTGACATCGATGTAACCTGGCACCCAAGGAGAATAGACTGAAATGTGCAAGCATGAACAGTGACCACTTCACTGTACAGTCGGTGGGGATGGTAGACACTGTTGAGTGAGCGTGTGTATTGTGTGGCCTTCACATTCAAAATGCCGAGTGAGTAGAGCAATGAATCAGTGTCCAATTTTGTATTAACCTTGAGTATTCCTCCACAGAAACTATTCAGATGATTCAGAGGCTTTTGGGGACAATATAATGAGTGCAGTGCGAATGAAAGCGACACAAATGCTTCAAAGATGGTCAAGAATCTGTTGAAAGTGATCCATGTTCTGGAAGGCCTGCAACAAGCAGAACACCTGAGAATGCTGAATGTGTATGGGCTGCAATCAACAAAGATCAGTGACTGACAGTATGAGCTGAAGACCACATTAACTGTGTTTTTTGATTGGGAAGGTGTTGTCCATCACAAGTACACGCCCTCAGGCCAAACAATTAATAAGGAGTACTACCTCAATGTTCTTCATTGGTTGAGAGATACAATGTGATGAAAATGGCCACAGCTATGGGCAACCAGTGATTGTATCACAAAAACATGCCTGCTCATGCATCATGTCTTGTGCAGAGCTTTTTGGTGAAACATCAAATTACCTAGGTGACTCATCCTCCCTACTGCCCACGCTTAGTACCCTTTGACTTCTGGCTTTTTCTGAAACTAAAATCACTTTTGAAAGGGAAGAAATTTCAGACCATTGATGAAATTCAAGAAAATACGACGGGTCAGCTGATGGAGATTCCAACAAAGGATTCTGCAGAGTGTTTTGGACAGTGGAAGAGACACTGAGAGAGCTGCATGAGGTCCCAAAGAGCCGACTTTGAAGGGGACTGAGGCATCATCATCATCCTATGTACAATGTTTCTTACATCTTGTATCTTCTTCAATAAATAGCTCTATTTTTCATAGCACATGGCTGGATACTTTCTGGACAGACCTCATGTATATAGAATACTGTTACAGGAAAGAATAACACAGAAAGCCAATACAGAAAAGAAGAAAATAGCAATCATCTGCAATCCCACCACCTAGATTTTAGGGCTGTTACCCTTTGGTTATATCCTTTCAGTTGGCCTTTTCCCCACAATTCTGTAGCATTTTAACCATATATTCCCCAACTTACTGGGGCATAAGTTTCTGTGCCTCATTTTTTCTCTTTAGGAAATATAGCTACCTGCTAACAGAATGATCCAACTTCCTTCATGTGGATTTTCTCACCTATTTAGCCAGGAGAGAGGCACGTTCATCCAATAGAAGCCAGGAGGATAAGAGAGCTGGGGTCAGGGGTACAAAGTCACATAGCAACCTGTGGAACCCCAAAGGCTCCTCTTCACTAAAGTAGGTGTCAGAGAAAAGCTTCACTGACATGAGATCGGACATGTATGCCAGCCGCACATGGCAGATCCATCCATGATCTGTCCAGACCGTGCCTCTGTTACACAAAATTGCAACCACAACCAATCCCAAGAGAGGGTTATAATTTGATTTTTGAGCCAACCAGGGGTTCAGACAAAACTTGCTTTTTCTACATCATCTCTGCCCCACTGCCCTTCAGTTCAGACAGTCTTCCTGATCTTTTTAATGGAATAACACTCTTCCCTTGTTTGGCAAATAATAAACTCAATATCTGCTTTAGACAGCTTTCCTGGTCTTTGTGGGCCCTACTCCACTTATCCCTGTGGTCAGTGGATAATTACTCCCTTTCCAGTGTGTAATCTGAACTCCTCTTTATGTGTGGTCATCATAGGAGGGTTTCCTAAGCCCCCTGGGAGAAGGTCAAGGCCTTGTTTATTTGCCAACTTGCTCAGAGGGTCTCTACTCTAACATGACTGACCTTATTGGGTTGGTAACTGATCCACTTGCTTTTCTAGTTGGGAATTTTTTTTTATAACGTGTGTACATAAGTGTGAGTGGGCATTAGTAATTTATTTTTATTAAGGTGGCGTGAGGGCTGATGGCAGGGGTACTGTTCCAACCTTCATATTTCAGTCAGATACCTTCATTCTCTAACTGTTCTGGAAACAGCCATTTTGGAACTCAGAGCCTGGTTTGACTAGAAATATAAGAACTTCTGAGTAGAGTTACCAAACATTCACAATTTGGAGTAAAAGCTCTGGACTTGGGCTCTCGGCTCTCCTCATTGCTTCATCTTCAATGGACTATCAAAGAGGAAGCCTGGTACCCCATTCCACCTCTTCTTTCTTTCCACATGGTGGGGAAGCTTTTTTCTGCCCATTAGACATGATTTCAAGCCAATATTGAAAGAGCTCCAACTTTCTGGATCTGGGGTCGTGAGGTAGGCAGGGGGCACAGGGACCACTGCATCGGCACCCAGGCTCACATAGGCAGTGCGCCCTGCCCAGCACTCCATAGCAATCAGCTGTGCTCTCCTGAAAACCTTCTGTGCCTGCAAATGCCGTCATTGTGTTTTCTCTTGCATAACTGGAATCAGGGACTCTTGACCTCTGCCTGCAAATGTATGAAACATGCAAAAGTATGTGACAAAAAATAGTCCAAGACGTTTTGAAGGTGAAGTGCAGCCGACACTGAGTACCTAACAGCAGTTTGCGCTGCGAGAGTCCAAGCTGAGGAGAGGTGGGAGGGACTTGCCTAGTGTTTGCAGCAGAGATGGAAGACCTCAGGATCTCCCTTCTCCCCTGCCTTCCAACTGGGGAGTGGTCAGTGAAGATGTCTCACTAGGCATAGTGCTTCAGAGCTCGGATAGGGACAGAACAAATTGGCCTCCCCTTTGGAATGTCCAGATGCCACATCTGGTGCTGGGGAAGAGTTTGAGGGGGCCGAGCCCTCTGACCTCCCCGTGCCATTACTACATGAAACTATACCACTTTGTAGTTCACTTCAAATGAAAATATTTGTATTGTCCCTCTGGGAGATTAAGCTTTGCGTATCTTACTTTGCTATGATCCCTCTCTATCATAGAATCCTTTAAACCTTAAGTCTTAAAACTTGAAGGTGGCTCCAGATGGCGGTGGTTAAGCCAATTGGGGCTGTAATGCTATGTGTGCTAATGTGAAACCTTCTATTTCTGGTTCATTCCTTCTGTTGGCTGCCTGGCCCTCCTCCCCCTACTCCTGGGATCCTCAGACTCCGGAGACCGCCCCCCACCCTGCACCATGGTCTCCTCGGCTCTCCCTCTCCCACTTCCTAGCGTAACCAGATTCTTCCAGATCCTTCTCGATGCCCATATATTACTCCAGAAACTTGCCTGGCAAACCAGATCTCCCCCATACATTGCAGCCCGCTGCGTGGTTTACTCAGAGCTGTGTAGCCAGATGTCAGTGGTAGCTTGGGGTTCCCCTGAACTCAAGAGGTGAGTATTTATAAATGTTGACCAGAGAGAGGAAGGGAGAGAAGGGAGAGAGAGAAGCATTGATTGGTTGCCTCCCATGTGTGCCCAGACTGGGGATTGAAACCACAACCTAGGTGCCAAAGGTTCTCTTGGGATTTACTGAGCTACTGAGCCAGCATAACTACCTTTCCCTGCCCCGGTTGATCAACTACATCGTAAAGCTCAGCGTGTCTGACTCCCCAAATGAAGAGGACATTCAAATAATGCGTTCGAAAATCCTACAGATGGGGTCAAACTTCAAACTGGCCTCTCCATTTTCTCCTTCCCTGGCTCCCCAGATCACTATCCTGGCCCTTACACCACAATCTACATGACCCCACCTCTGTCTAATCCCTTGTGCTGTATCTTCCACCCTCTCCACCTCCGTTTGGTTCCACTCAAGTGTCTTGGCTCCTCTGAGAAGTAGTCAGTGCAACAAAAGAGGGCCACTGGGTGGTGGATCTGGAAGCCTGAGCTTCAGTCCTGCTCAGCCAGTTTCTAGCTGTAAAATCTTGAATATTTTGTTGTCTTAGCTTCCATTTCTCCTTTTGTGAAAGAGGGAGATTATTACATTCCCTGCCTGAAATTAGCAATGTCTAGGGATTCCTGGAGGCTCATGTGAGCTGATTTGGGTCAGAGCTGAGTAAAGGGCTGTGGGAAGAAAAGAACATAAGATTTACTCTCCCTCCCAGTGAGCTCTGCCTCCTGACCTTCAGCATGTTTCTGTCCCTGGAAGGTCCCCCAGTGAAGCTTATTACAGGTCCTACATTCCAAATTTCAAGAAGCCCCCGTCTATCTAATCGAGTCCTGCGTAGTGTAAAAAACAAACAAACTTGAAGGTGCTTTAGGGAGCACCTAGTGCAACCCCTTTGTTTTACACACGAGGGGACGAAGGCACTAATGAGTAAAGTCCTACTTCACAGATCTAGACACGATCTGGCACAAAGCTCTCCAGGTGACAGGACTGATTCAACAGCAGCAGGCTTATGGCAATCTAGGTGCCACAGGACGTGTCCTGGAAGCAAAACAAAAGAAAACAAAACAAACAAACAAACTTCTTTTCTTTTAAAGGGTCATGAGTTCTTTATGAATACACATACACTCCTCTGTTAGTCTTAGGAACCTATGTGGGCTTGGGGATCTCACCAGCTTCTAATTGTGCTTTTCAAAAGACCAGGCCTTTGGTCAGGCTGCAGTGGTTGCTCTCAGACTTGCCAATAAGTCCTTGGCTATCCAAAAACCTAGTTTTCCTGATCACTCTGCTCTCTGACTATTCATAGGCAAAGATGTGATTAGAAGTTATAGCAAGGAAGAGAAAGAAAGAAGTAACAGAATGGGATGCAGGAGGAATAAAAACAATCACTGAGCACTACCAATATTCCCGACATTACGTTTAGTGCTTTACTCAGTACTATCCCCATCTTACAGATTCAGGACATAGATAAGGTTTACTGAGGTTAAGTAATTTGCCCAAAGTCTCACATCTAGTAAGAGGACCCTGGACTCAAGTTTGGGGCTCACTGATTTCAGAGCCCAAGCTTGTCTCCCCCATACTCATGGAGCAATGTGTTGGGAGAATCAGCCAGGTTCCCAGGAAACCTCTAACTGGCCACAGCAAAGAATGATTCTTCTATCTCCTGCTGTTGCATTTTTGATGACTGGCCTTGATGAAATTTTTAGGGCCACAGTGGAAGTGAGGGCAAGAAAAGAGGAGGGAAATTCCCTGTCATAGACTTGTTCAGGGCTTGCTTCATCTTGCCCACTTTTCCCTGGGGCTGACAGACTGGCATTTTTCCAGCATGTGTGGCTTGAGGATGCTGGGGCTTTCCTCACTTTTGTGCTTGTAAAGGCAATTTTGTCTGTCAGATAAAATTTAATTTAGTGTTCCGGCCAAGATGGAGGCGTAGGTAGACACACTGTGCCTGCCACCTTGTACAACCCAAACTAGAACAACAAATTTTAAAACAAAAAACAACCAGAACTGACAGAAAATTGAACCGTATGGAAGTCTGACAACCAAGAAATTAAGAAACATACATCCAGACCGGTAGGAGGGGCGGAGAGGACTCGCATGGCGGGGTGGTGGCTGGCGGATCCGGGAAAGGCGCGGCTGACCGGGAGAGGTGGTGGCTGCGGACCGGGCATCCCACTCCCTCATGAGGATAAACCGGGAGGAACAACACTCAAGACCCTGACTACAAATAAGTGGAATGCATAATGGGGAGGGGATCTTTAACAACCTTTGAGAGCAATATTAACAACCTTTAGGAGCAAACTTGAGGGCAAAATATTTTTGTTCAGGAACATGAAACAAACATTAGTGGTGAAAGGAATGCAAACCACATCTTGCCTATTTAAAGCAACAAAGGAAGGGAGTAAAATTACACAGGCAAAGAGGGTCTTTTGTTTCCCTGGCCATGGATCCTGGTTAAGGAGTACACACAAACCACAAAGACAGTCGATAGCATCTCCTCTACTCCTAATGTAACGTGTTTCTTATTCTTTAGTGTATTTCTTTAAGAGAAAAAATTCTGCAAATAAAGCAGTGTCACACTTTCTTCAACCTGCCATCTCATTGGAGCTTTATGCTGACATTCTGTTGAGAAAATCTCAAGACATGATCTCTTTTCTCTTCACTGGTAGTCAATTCTACCCAGATATGGAGGGCAAGGATACATGTAATCTTTCCAAGCAAACACTAACTCATTTATTCAACATGTATTAAGACCTATTATATGCTGGGCTGTCTGCTAGGTGAGGATAACAAAAATAGACAGCTGGCCCCAGAGGGAAGAGAAGACCCAGTATCTGTGTTTGTGTTGCAAGTGATTTCTCAACCCCAGCTATAAGTGGAACCTAATCAACAAAACAAACAAGCAAGCAAAATATAGCCAGAGACACTGAAATGAAGAACAAACTGACTGTGACCAGAGGGGAGGTGGGAGGGGATGAGAGGAGGAAGGTTTTCGGGAACATCTATAAAGGACACGTGGCCCAATACCAAGGAGGGGTGGGATCAGGGGTGGGAGGTGGAGATGGCTGGGGAGGGAGGAATGATGGAGAGGGAATGGAGACAACTGTACTTGAACAACAAAAAAAGTAAAAATAAAATTGACTTGTCAAGAGAGAGATCACATGTTTGGGGTCAAAAGAGGGGCAGTTACTTCTGTTGGATCTGAGCTGCTGGAGGTAGACTGAGTACCTGAAGAGGGAAGAGTGGGCATTAGCAGCAGAGGTAGATTTAAACAAGATCACAGGGAGCCTTGGATAATCAGTAAGGGTTTGTGACTTTATTTTGAAGGCTCGGGGAATAATCAAAGGTTTTTGAGCAGGGGAGTGGCATGATGATCCTGCTATAAGTAGACCCTGAAACTTGGAATTTCACATTTCAGGATGACTTGAAACTGTTCAAAAGGGGACAGCAGTCTTGACTTGCCATCCTGCCAATGTCGTGTTTGCTGCTTTCTCATCTCCCTTTACCGTGAGAACTACGCCCACGGGACAGTTGAATTATTTTGTAAATCATCTCTGTGGCTGAGATAGCCTGATACATGTGAGCCTTATACACTTGAGGATGCTCCTAATAAAATGCCATGAGAGAAATTCCATGTGGCTGAAAGGGAGAAACTAGCCACCCCGTCAGCAGAAGTTTCTTCCTAAAAGAGCCTTGGGCAGAGCACAGTAACATGCCCTGGCGGCCAGGAGGCAGGATGGCAGCTGTTGCTGGGGAGGGTAGGAAGCTGCAGTGCACCGAGCTCTGCTGATCCTGGCTCAAGTCTGGATGTCACCACTGATTTGCTGTGTGACCTTGAACAAGTCACTTTTCTCCTCTGGCACAGAGTGTCCTTATCTGTCTCCTGTGAGATTAGACTGGATGGTCTCTAAAGTTCCTTTGTCTCTCACTTTCTTGGGTTTAGGGGACTGAACCAGGCTGCAGGGATCTCTGGCATAGCAAGTCTGCTGATCCCCAAGTTTCTCTTCTCTCTCATTGGTGCTGAGAGTGGCAACTCAATAGGATGCTCTTTTGGCAGATCCTCGGCCAGGTCTTACAACCTGAATTTGAGTTCTGGCCCTGCTGTAGGTTAGCAGTGTGAACTTGGGCAACCTACTTACCCTCTATGAATCTTTGTTTCCTTTTTGAGAAAATAGATAAATTAACATGCCAATACTCTCCAGTCGAAGACTCTCTCTTTCAGCCAAGGGAGACAGAGCTGCAGGACATTAATCTTTGACATCCAGATCTTGCTCATTGCTGAATTTCTGCTGATCTGGATTAGGAGGTGTCCAGAGAATGCAGTGTGCAGTAGGACTGGGGGTCAGTCTTTGCTTGCTTTGCTGTGAGCTGAGTTGTTGGCCCTGTGACTTGATAATGGCTGCACAGCAGCACCAAAGACTCAGGGAAGAATCTATCCACCAACCGCAACACAGGCAATCTCTGAAAACAAAAGGATGACTGGTTCTTCTAACAGGTCTCAAAGCCAAGGGACCCAGA
>VMDR010017631.1:0-19899 GCA_007922815.1 Macrotus californicus
TTATGTAATATTAAAAACCTGGCACAATGTTAAAAAATCCATAAAGCAAATAGAATAATTTTGCAATGCTGTCTGAGATATCACTCAGTATGCAAACTCATCTTCTCTAATATGCAATTAGTTTTACATGAAATTGATTTGTGGTTAGGTTTTCCATCATCTGGGATGTGTACTTTTGCAGCAAATTTTGCTAAGCACAAAAAATAATACCTAGACTTCCAATTGCATTGAAAAATTATTCATTCTCTTAGCTTTCCTTTTTTCTTATTCTGAGTATACTGTTGTAAGAATGTTGTCTGACTTTTTATAGAGTTTTTCCTTAAAATAGCCTCAATATATTTTCACAGAAGTGAACTATTTTCTTGGGAATAAACTTTTTTCTTCCTTCTTTTCTTAATCACTTCCTTCAGTAAAATAGGAACAAGCAACAAAATGCAACTTAATCTCTAACATAATAATTACTTTAAGTAGTCTATTATACCAAAAAGACAGGTATTAGCAGAATTGACTTAAAAAGATTAAAAAAAACAACTGCTTATCCATGTCTACATGAACAATAGAAAGTGATGATGCTAAAGAAAAAGGAATAGAAGGAGCATATGAAGTACCAGTGTTGGGGGAGGAAGGTCATTGCAATCTTCAATTGGATGAGCAAGGAAGGATTCACTCAGAATGTGGCACCGGATTATAGAACTGACAATAATGACACAGAGAGACATGAATATAGGGGACCAGAAGGGAAAGCATCCCAGGCAGAGACAATAAATGTAAAAGTGGAGGTAGGGTAGTGACTATGGTGCAAAGACCTAGGATTTAGGGCTGATGCCTCAAAGGAAAAAGAGGGTGAATAGTCTAGAAACAATGAGAAGGAAAAAGTAGGAAACATAACCTGCCTCCAGACACAGAGGAAGAAAGGATGTGGAAAGGAGTAAGAAAGAAAAACAACTACTACCTGAGAGGCCTGCAGGGAAGCAGAGTCCAGGGGAGAACCAGGCTCCGGGTTTCTGGATGGTTCCTCGGGTCTGCTTACAGTATTCCCAGTGGGTACAGTGGTAAAGTTGCTGGTGGCATGGATTGGCAATAAAAACAAACAAATGTTTGTCATTGGACAAACCACATGCCCATGGAAAGAGAGTTCTGAGGGTCCACATATTTCCTACCTTAGAACATTTTAGTCAAATGAGGGAATAAATGGGATTGACTGGTTGCTCCTAACTTGCTGGAGAAGGTGGAGAAAGGAAAGACCACAGTGAGATCAAAGCTTTGGAATTCACAGTTCTGAGGACTGGGGTCCAAGGGGCCAGCAGGGTCGATGAGCCATGAGAGCTCTCTGCTGGGTTGCAGACAGCTCCTGCACGCTGTGTGCTCATGTGGCCCTCTCTCCTTTCGTGCAGGTAGAGGAGGGGAGAGGCCTCTTTCTCTCGCTCTTATAAGGCCACCAATCCTATTAGATTAGACCACCTCTATGACTTCATTTAACCCTAATTACCTCCTAAAAGCCCTGTCTCCAATTACAGTAGCACTGGGAATTAGGGCTTCAACCTGTTAATAGTTGAATTGCATTAAATGTTGGATTGTTGAATTCAATCCATCACAATTATTCTGGTCCATTTATAAGTGACCCAAAAAGCTAAAAGCTTTAAGTGGGACTCAGTACCAGGTAAAGCTCTGCAACAAGTCCAGGCTGCCATGCAAATTCCTCTGTCACCCTCAAGCACAATAAAATCCAGCAGATGCAATGGTGCTTGCAATGTTAGGCAAATAGAATCCCTGTTTTGAGCCTACAGCTGCAAGGCCATATAGGTGAATCACAGCACAGAACCTAAGGACTTGGGTGCAAAGCTCTGCCATTGTTGGTGGATAACTCTTCTCAACAGCTTTTCGCTTGCTGCTGAGCCTTAGTACAGATTGGATGCTTAACCACGTGCCACCAAGTTGCCACGTGGCCAAGCTGCCCATCACGAACTGTTGTTTAACCCACCAAGTCCTGATCTTGGCCTTGCACAGTGTTAATCATCTAACAGAAGTGACATATTCGAGATTGGCTCAAGCATGCCCTGACAGCACAAGTGAGCTGCATAAGGAAGTGTCCTCGTTGTTCATGGCTCCTCCGCCCGCCATATTACCTTTCCTCTCTCAGCCATGTCCATGCCTCCTGGAGAGTCCCGGAATACCTGTCAACTGAGGAAGAAGGAGCTTGGGTTGGTTTACAGATGATTCTATCCAGTATACAGGCCACACCCACAAGTGGACAGTTACAGTACTCTGGCCCCTTTCCTGGACATCCATGAAGGACAGTAATGAAGGAGAATCTTCTCATTGGCAAAACTTCTAGTTCTACTGATTTCAATGTTAACCTCCACTTAAAAACTAACCAGAGACATGTAGAATAATGTGCAGCAACAAAATATCTGGGCACCAGGACCTAGACATGGCAGTAACCACCATGCAAGGAAGCATGTTCATTCTCCATGTTGTTCATCTCATCTGTTCCTCTGGGAATGGTTAAAGGCATTATTTTTAAAGGCACATTAATGAAAATAAAAAAGAGAGACAAAGACTTACAATGAGAGAGAATTGTTTCAGATTTCTTGTGGTTGTGTAGCCAGCAGGTTCCAGGCCTCTGCAGGTAGAAATACTGTGAAAACAGTGAAGTTTATATTCACCAATATAAATTTAATATATTTATACTTCTAGTAAATATATTTACCAAATGATAGTAAACTAACAAAATTGAAGTTGATGAAAATGTCTTGGGGGAAAATTTATTTAGAGCATTGGAAATGAATATTTTAATTCTTCGATTTTGGGGGGGCAATTTATACATGCATTTTGTCTAAAACTGGAATCACTATCGTGCCTAGCAAAGACAAGTTTTGTAAAAATAAAATAAAAAAAACAATGCTGTTACTTAAGTTATATTAACATTGATTAATAGCAGCAGAAAAATAAATGTATAATAAATAAAAGGTAAAATGAGGAAAAACGTCAATATATCTTAGCCGTGACTTTTACCAGTACTCAGTGTGAGGAAGCACTGTGACATTTCACATTTATTTTTATAAATGGATCTGTACCTCTAGGCTGTTTTGAATTTGTCAGTAATTATTTATTTTTTCCTCAAAGAGTTATATGTATTATGTTACAAATCATTTTAATAAAGATATGCATAGTAAGTATATTAATATTTCCTGTTCCTGAATAACATTAACTATAATCATGAATTAATTATAACTTACAATACGGCTAGGTAAAAATACTAGGATCTTGCGACCAGAAGTTAATTGCCGAGCATATAACCAAGGCCTCAGGAGGTGCATAAATTTGTGTAAAACATCCGGCGAGCGCCCAGCTGCCTCTGCTTTAACACATCCACAGACACGAGAAGAAACCCATTCCAGAGAAATGTTAGTCTATTTTTTTTCTGTAGTTGTTTTTAGATTATTATCATATTGATGCGGAATCTTCATCACCATAATTTCTGTTCATTAATTTTAATGTTCTCATCTAGGGCCTTATTCCACACATCCAATTCCTCTTATAAGAGTATGCTTTGATTCCTTCATGATAATCCTCATGCCCAGCACTGCCCTCCCCCCCAGTTTTTCTGTTCTATAGCCAAATTTATTTCTCAGATGAGAACTTTTGTTCTCCTTCCAATCCTGTTTATACCCTGGGGGCAGAGTCTATGCGAACTCACCCTTTATTTTCAAGTTGAACAGTCAGATTGGCAACCTAACCTTTCAAGAAAGGTACTAGTTTCCAACTCTCCCTTTCTATGTATCATGTGTGTGCGTGTGTGATTTCCACACTTGGTTTCAGGCCCCGAAGCTGAGACCTGGAGAGGATCCATAATGTGATCCGAGCTCACACGCCTGCTGAGTGATAAAGGTGACACTCTGAGGGCCTTGTATGTTTGTTCACACATGACAGTGACTCCTAGCCAAGGTCTCCTCAGTGGGCCTGTCACAGCTGCCCTGAAACTATGAGAGTGGTTTGCAAGACAATATTTTCCTCTCTGGGTTGGACCCCTACCTCCTCTTGTGGCTGCAGGTCCAGAAATGAGGCCCGGTCTCTGCTGGTGTGACTGACGTAGCTGTGTACACACTGGCGCGTGCACCGAAGCATCTGTAGCAATTCACTGACATTGATCACTGCACACCCAGAGAGCGTGCTTGTGAGTGGGCCATGAGGGTTATAGAACAACAAGGACTAAGAATTTGAGTGGATAAAGTACAATTTGTTGATTTGAATAGTGAACTCTGGTTTAGGATTTAAATTCCTTTCTCTAACACCAGAAACCAATCCTAGCCCATGACTAAGGTGATCCCGGAAGCTTGGATTTGGGAAGGCTCACCTAAAATCGACTGAAGATTTATGAACTCCCTTGACAGAATATGAAGAAAATCATGTAATAACTCAGAACATGGGCATGCAAGAATGGTTCCCCATTGTAAGAGAACTAAAAGATGACTTCATTCCTTGAGAAAGCCCAGCAGCTCTCTGTTCCCTGAGCTCATGGAAAATGTGCTGATGAAATGCATGCGGACACTTGTTGAGGTCACTTGTGGCTCCTTTTTGTGAGCTACAGGGGATAGTAGGGTTACTGTTGTGAAATGAGGCTCCCTATTTTCAACGGGGATGATGAACTTCTAAAATAGATGTCAGATTGTATTGCCTAACCTTTAGAGGCAGGATAGATCTAATTACTCTAAAGATAGAATGGCAATTAAAGATTAATTCTGGTGTTCCAAGGGGTAGAATAGATAAAAATGTTTCAAGACATTAAATAATTTTTCTTGAGAACTGCTACATAAATATTTTACATGCTTGAAAAGCTCATATCTGTTTTGATTGCCTACTGCAGTATAACAGAGTTACTGCCATTCAAATATTAAAATTAAATCTACAGTGAGGACAGAACAAATCTGATAGAGGAAATAAACTCACTTTATGGAATTGCTCTGTATTACTATAGCGGCGGCAATCACTGCTTGCGGAGATGAGGTGTGGTTGTTATAGTGCAGTTTATGAAAAATCGTCTGGAGGGATTTACTGGTGCAGAGCGGGAGTGGGCGGGCTCAGCCTTTGAGGAAGACGTATCCAGAGGATGGAGGAAGTAAAACATACCCAATGAAGAACTGCATCCACTTAACACTTTTGTCAGAGTTCTTCTATTGGAGCTTTTCGAATTGAAAGTATTAGGGTCACGTGGGTTAATAAAGTTATGTCGGTTCCAAGTGTAGGGTTTCTATGATCATCATGTCCATATTGCATTGTGTGTTTGCCACCCAAAGTGAAGTCTTCTTCTGTACCGTATAGTTGAGCCCTTTTTCCCTCTACTGCCTCTCATCCCCTCTTCCCTCTGGCAACCACCATTGTGTTGTCGGTGTCTGAGTTTTTGTTCGTTTGCTTTCTTGTTTGTGTATTTGTTGCTTTCGGTTTTATATGCCACGCGAGTGAAATCACACGGCTCTTGATTTTTTCTCTCTGACTTCTCTTAGCATGAGACTCTCAACTCTTTCTAGGTGAGGAAACTTCATGATACTATATTTGTTAGTAAAATAAAAATATAAACAAATTCGACTACATCAAAATTAAAATTTTATATGCATCCACGGACATTGTAGCACAAAAGGCAACTTCAAAATGGGAGAACATATTTAAAATCATAAGCATATAAAGAAATTAATATCAAAAACATATAATGAACTCCATCTCCATAATACACACAAATGAACAAAAAACCATTTTTAAGAGGAGAAAATACTTGAAGAGATATTTCTCTGATGAAGGTATGCAAATGGCCGATAAACACACAAGAAGATGCTCAACCTCACTGATGCTTAGGGAAATGGAAATCAAAATCTCAGTGAGACAGCACATCACATTGGTAAAACAGAAAATACGGTGTTGGCAAAGATGGGGAAAATTCGAACCTCTGTGCATTGTTGGAGACAATGTAATGAACAGTACAGCTGCTATGGAAACCAGTGTGGCAGTTCCTCACAAAATTAAACATGAAGTAACCATACGATTTAGCATTACCACTTTGGGATATATATTCAAAATAATTGAAAACAGGGTCCTAAAGAGAGATTTGTGCACCCACGTTATTGCAGAGTTACTCAACTGCAGCATGACCGCATCCAAGGATTCACTGAGGATGAATGGGTAAACAAAAGGCACTCTCTGTACACAATTGAATCACTCAACTTTAAAAAGGCCATAAATTCTGACGTGTGCTGCAGCATGGATTAACTCTGGGGACATTATGCTAAATGAAATATGCCTGTCACAGAAGAGCAAACATTGTATAACTCCACTTAGATGTACACAGAGTACTCCAATTCATAGGGACAGAAAATCGAATGCCTACCGGGAGCAGGAGGTTGGGGAAAATGGGCATATTTTATAATATGCACAGAGTTGCAGTTTCATACGGTGACCAGATGTCTGTAAATGGATGGTGGTGGTGGCAGCACAGCAACGGGAACGTAATGAGTACCGCTGAACTTGGCTCTCGTTATGGCTGATGGCAATTTTTATGCTATGCATATTTTACCATAATTTTCAAAGGTGATAAATAAAAAGTAACTTATTATTTTACCTAACTTATATTTGGTTCTTATTTTAAAGATGGTTGATCTGTATTATATTTAAAATAAATGTTTTTTTAGGTTATCATATGAACTAGAAGACATACTTGTGCATAGTGAGTTACCCAAACTATATACTGTATATAGGGTATCTACACACATACACATATACATGTATACATATATACACACATACACACATACATGTATACATATATACACACAAATACATATGCAGGTATGAGGTCTGTCCAGAAAAGGCCCAGCCATTGTTAATATACTGAGAGTGGTGTGTGCCACATCGATGTGACCTGGCAGCCAAGACAAGTAGACTGTGATGCACATGTGTGAACAGTGACGACTTCACTGTACTAGTCAATTGAGGAGGTGGACACTGTTCAGTGAGGACATGTAGTACATGGCCGTTGTATTCAAAAGAGCTAAGTGAGCAGAGCAACAAATCTGCATCAAATTTTGCATTAAGCTTGAACATTCCTCCATGGAAACTATTTGGATGATTTAGAAGGCCACAGCTATGGGCAACTGGTGGTTGGCAGCTTCATCATGAAAACACGCCTGCTCATGCATCACGTCTTGTACAGAGCTTTTTGGCAAATCATCAGATCACCTGGTGACTCAGCCCCTCTACAGCTCAGATATCTCACCCTGTGACTTTTGGCTTTTCTCAAAACTAAAATCACCTTTGAAAGGGAAAAGACTTCAGACCATTGATGAGATTCAGAAAAATACAACAGGGCAGCTGATGGCAATTAGGAGAACTGTGTGAGGTCCTCAGGTGCCTACTTTGAAGGACACTGAGGCATCCTTGTCCTGTGTGCAATGTTTCTTGCATCTTCTTCAGTAAATATCTCTTTTTCATAGTGCATGGCTGGATACCTTCTGGACAGATCTGGTATATAAACATGCATACTTATATACATGTTGGATATATAAAAATAGTTATCATTTAAGCATAGCTCTGTCACTTCAGATATTAATTAGCTATACACAATTACCTGATTATTTAGATATAAATGTATATATTTGTATAAAGTTTTACGGGTTGACATATATATGTTGAGCTGTGATTTGTACCTTTTCATATCAGCACATAAGAATTCAGACTTACTGCCCATGAGACAAAGTTAGTGGTTCAGATAGAAACAGGTAACCCCCAAGAGTGTTTTCAGTGGATGATGATTTCATACTTAGGGTAGCTGTGGGTGTCATCAGGATATACTGTCAAGATTTCTCCTTCAAGACTAAGGCATTTGTTCCTTTGGTGCTAGAGGCAGTGGCACCTCAGGGCTCTTAGCCAAACCACTCTGTGGGAATGTCTCCCTGCCTGGTCCCAGCTCACGTGGCCTTCTCGGAACAGTTTGTGTCTAATGATTAGCCAGTGTAGGGAATGTAAAGGCTCACCCCCTTTCCCTTTAGGTGAAGCTGTTCTGCCCAGTTTTCCCAGTTCCAGAAGATCTTGTGGGATCATCTGAAATCTTTACTGCAGCTTCTGGGTTTCTCAAGCCTTTCTCCTCTACTTTCTTCTCTTCCCCACAGGCCTTCATCACAAAGTACTTTCCAATAAACATCCCGAACACACTATCTTCAGGGCTTTTTCCTGGGGAACCCAACCAAGACAAAGATGATAATAATCCTCTACAGGTTTCTGATACCACATCTCTTAACATCCTGTAAATTTTCATGAAAATATAGAAACACATCTAACATACTAGAATTAACACTGGAAATTGATGGAATGTGGAAACTTTGATCAAAGCTGTAGAAGTTTCCATGAACTTCAATTTGAAGTGATTGTGAGATACACCACAGAACATCAAACAGAACAGACAATTAGATGAGAAAGACAGACAGATACGGCTTTGATTACAAACCATTTTCCTCTTTACCCCAGCCCTAAAGAAGAAGCAGGTGCCCAGAAACTTAGCCAGCTGACTACATTACAATTATTTTACAAGGAGATACTATTTTTTCTAATTTCAGTCACTTTCATGGGAAGTCATCTTTCCAGTTATTTGGAGATTAAATATTCTAATTGTTGCTGCATAAATACAGTGGCATAGTAGAGAGGGAAGGTGGTGATGTGCTTGAATCATGGATTATGGATTACTCAGTTCAAGGAAAATATTGATGGTAGAGATGGGCACAGCCTCGCCAATTTCTCCTCCTACCATCACCACACACATTATATCTAAAATTATTTTTTTTATTCTGGGTAAAATAATGATGGGAACGTTTTATAGATATTTATGTTTATTGTATTTTCAAATATTTTGCCGATATTTAATAACTGCATTTATTTCCACCAAGTCAGTGTAGACACTCTCTTTGCAGCTGAGCTGTGAAGAATTTATTGAAAATGAATAGGGATGCTTTTTATAGTTGTTTCTATATGCTTGCATAGTTTATGGTTTTATTTGCATTGTATTTATGTTGTTAACAGATGCTTGCCTTTCAATGTGGCGATCATTTGATACACTTGAAAAGGGAATTATTTCCCCGTTGCTTTGGAGAATGGAAGCGCTAACAATAATGGATGCAGTGCAGTGATGCATCTTCATTCACTGTAATTTTCTCAGTATTATCTCTGGTTTTAACTTGGAGAGCTAAAGAGTAATAGGATAAAAAGGGCTTGTCAATTGAATGGTGTTATCGAATTTAACAATGAAGGTTGGATACAGGACTATTTGCAATGTGATTTTTGTTTGTTCATTTACATAGTTGTTGGATTTTTCTTTGCCTCTCCTTTAGCAAACCAAACCCTGTTTGTTGGGTGTCCTCTAATTTGAGAGAAAATGCTGTGGATTCAGTCTAATGTTAAAGTATTTATCTATAATGCAATGTTTAAGGAAACTTAGTTATTATCTGATTCTCTGAGCTCAATGTTTAGGAAACTCAGTTATCATCTGATTCTCTGAGCTCCTTAGGAATCTGTGATAAAATTAAATAGCGGTAAATGGACAAAGTCAGAAAGTTGACGATGTCTTTGTTTTGAGGAATAATGTGATTTTACAAGGATAAGTTATAAAATGGTCATCTGCACCTCAAAGACCAGAGACCTTATAGAGCTTGCTCCAAAGTCTCCTCAGTGCCTGGTATTGAAGTAACACACAACCACTGTCTTTCCTGGGTATCTCCACAACAGACTAATTATAGATTCTTTTAATATAAAAGACATTATTAGTAATAATAGTATTTCCTTTATTATGATGTTGACAATTTAAACATGTACATTAGTCAAATTCCTTAAATAAAAATGTGGAGAATGTTGTTTGTATGCCCCAAGTGCTATATGAATTTTATAGTCATGTAGTTGACCAGGAACATGATGTTAAACCATCACATGACTCTACGTGCATAATAAAGCCAGAGTTGCAGCAACATTTCTATAATGACATGACTATAAGTCCCTCAATCTCTGAAATCATGATTTACGTTTACAATCTCCATGATATGAAATGCTTTTTTTAAGAAATCAGTAGCATATACATGATTACATATCAAACAATAGCTTCATGAGCTGTACTCGGAGACCAACGGGTAAAGTTAGCATTCGATGAAAGGGTTGCTTAATCACAAACAAGTATCAAATATGCAGCTTCTCTGGCACAGAACCATATCCCTATATGCAAACTTGATCATACACATACATTTTGTTTTGTCTATTAACCAAAATAATGTTCTGTAGGAATTCTGTGGGTACTAAAACACAAGAAAGTCTCATTTGGCCTGGAGTGAACAACGCAAGCCAGGATTCAATATAGCAACTGAATAAAAAATATAGAGTATTACATGTATAAATCAACTAAGAGAGCAATTTTGACAGTCCTCAGTGGGAAAAATGTAATACATGAATATCATTAAAATTCACACTAGGAAATACATAAACAAAAATACTTTCTTAAGGAGTTTTAGATTATTAACACATTGTTTATTCATTCCTTGTCAATATTCCTTTTAAAGTTTCCCAATGAGATTTTGATGTTAAAGCTGCTGGAGGGACTGGCTCTGAAAGTCACCTTAAAGTCATTTTCCTATAACTGTTCCCTTTATGTCTCACGAGATTCAATGCGATGTTTCATCTGCTTCCCTGATTTCCTCTTGTCGTTCTGATCTTCTAAAAAATGCATGGAAATCGACTTCACCAAATGGACAGTTTTACAGGATATAATCCATCTATTAAGGAAAAATAAAGATGCTAAAGATTTTAGTAATGATTTTTTAAGTGCAGGGCCTTTATATTACATCAAAGAAGTTTTATTAAATAGTTGAATAAATAATTTTATTTCTAGGTTGTATTCCCTATATTGTATACTGAAATGAACTATTTTGAAAGTATTTTACCTGGTTGAGTGGTCTACCAGATAATTTCTTCTAAAATGTTAGGGCTAATTATTAAACCAATTATATATGATACTAAATGATACGCATATATAGGGGCACACTTGTGTCAATGTACACTCATAAGCATTGAACACTTAATATTCAAGCATTCATGTCATAAATGTGACAGAAAGTTTAAATAACTTAACTAAATTCACTCAGTTATTAAAAGACAGAGTCACAATTCAAAACCAAGCAGTTTGATTCCTGAGCCTGTGGTTTAAGCAACACCCCAGGTGGTCTCCCCAGATTGTATTGATTTAGTACAAAATCATCATTTTATACAAAAGGAAATCAAGGTTCCACAAAAATATGACTAACCTAAAAATGAGCAACAGTGAAATACTAGTGCCTTTTCTTTTCTGGAGCACGTTGGTAGGCCTCAGTATCCCATAACATAACTTTTAAAATTAAGTATCTATTTAATGAAGTATATTAAGGATAATAATTTAAACAAAAATTTAAACAAAATACTTATTAATATCTACTTAGTAAAATGCAGTGGAGGAGATAGGATCAAAGTATAAATATATTTGATAACAGTATTTACACTGAAGAGATACAGTTTCCCGTAAAATATGTAAAGAGATGTATAATGAATTAAAATGGTTCTAACAAATGGAAGCTAGGAATCCTTATTTCACACAGGGAAGTCACTGGAAAGGATTCGTTAATAAGAATCTGTGCAACATCGTGAGTGGCCTGAGTCACCACATTCTGTCTAGACTAGCGTGTTCGTGTATTACAGACTGTCTTCATTTAGAAGTGACCAATTTGAGATTTGAATAGAATCAAGCAGAAAAAATATAATCACCACCAACATTACACAATATTCTTCGGTGTCTATACACCATTCTGTCTTCAATGTTTCTTCTTCCACCCGGAAAAGTGCCAGAGACATCAGACCCGGTGCCTGAACAGACATCTTGCTGGAGATGAGCAGAAAGTAATGCTTTAAAAGCACCTCAAAATCTACAAGCGGTTCTCTTACAACCTGCTTGTAGAACCTCCTACACGTATTCAACAGATGAATGGGTTGAATAGTTGCAATGTTCTCAACTGTTCAAAAATGTGTGCTTCTGGTTCTCACTGTACATTTATCTAGTCTCCCCGTGACTCACTAATTGATCACATACGTGGGTGCCAGGCAGGACTACATAGCAGACATCTGGCTGGGGCCACGCAAGGTAGCAGAGGTCATTGGCCTGCCAATTAACAACCCTTGGAGGTCATTTTAGCACCAATAGTTGGCAGCTGTGTTTGGGATGAAGGATTGTAAAACATTTTTTAGCTTAGTCAGGTGGTCTCTTTGCCAATTACCAAAGCCATGCAACCATTATTAACTTTTATAAGTTATAACAAATTAGCTAGTTTTGAAATGTTATCTGAGAGGGATAGTAAAGCCACTCTAATTTTGGATGTTGAAAATATGGCTCCTTTAAATGTTGAAAATACGTATATTCTTTCCCATCCATAGTCAGAACATTTATTTTTTCCTTCTCCTTGTTCTCACCCAGCAAAAGCAGGTGGAACCCTCTGTATAGTTCAGGTTGCTATGGAGAGTGATGATGTCACACATTCAGCAAGGGCACATGAATGGTTTGTTGGGTGCCTAAGGGAGGTGTCCACAGAGCCCCAGCAGGCCACCAAAGCCAGTCCAAAGTGGCATGAGAGAGCGAGAGAGAACACAGGCTAGAGTTTAAGTGCAGTTTTTGGGAAGGGTTGGGATGAGGGTCCCCACGCGCACCAGGGACTTGCTGTTTGAATTTCCCACCCACACCAATGGAGGGAGAACCCAGACTTTCCATGAACTTGTCCAGATGTGGGGCACAAGCGGAGAGGGAAGGGGGTGCTTAAAAACTGTCAGCAATCAAACCTCAAAACAGTTTCATCATTTAAACAAACATAGAGAAATACAGGTACTCTTTCTGATATCACCACTGCTGGACACAAGGGAATGAACAATAAATGACAAGATGGCACTCAGGGTGGCACACTTTGAAAAGAAGGGTATTCAATGGCCCTGGTCCTGATATTTGAAGGAGCCTGCGGATCTCAGGTACTGGGCTGGAGGGCTCCCCCTACAGGAAGACTCCAGAGCAGCTCACCAGAGCCTCACAGGACCCAGTGGGAAAACCACTTCTTTGTTTTAACTTTCTGAACATGAAACCTGGGGGTGGCGGATGGGCGGGAAGAATTCATGAGGTTAAAATTGATGCCCACACCTCTCTCAGAAAAATCATACTGGTTGATCCTAGTGCGCCCTCCAAATCACCTGACCTCAGTCATGACGGGAGGCTCAGCTTCTCTGGTCCATCATCACCAAATGCATTTATATGCCCATGTTGCTAGGCAACATATCAGTGGGACCCCTCTCCCAGGCCTCCCTGACACTAAAATCTTCTGCTCTTCTCTCCCAAATGCAGTCTCTTACTTTTGCAGAATTTTCTTGATCTTTCTCAGGGTGAGTTATACCCTTCTTTCTCTTATTGAAGCTAGCTACTCCCTGTGAGTATTGCGTCTCTCTTAGATCCCAGCCAAAGGTGCCTTTTAATTTTCTTCACCATTCTATCCTGTGCTTCATGGACCATAGGAAGTAGGGTGATGTCTCACATGACCATATATGTTCCCTGCTCACACACCCTACCCTCCGGATCTGGTCTCCCTGCCACACCTCCTACGAAGGATGAGGTTTATGGTATAAAAGATGGCAATTTTTTATGAAGTGCAAATTGGCTTAATTTTTAAAAACTTTCTCCTGTCTTTTTCTATATTTCTGATTTCTTATATTTATTAATTAAGTTTTAACTTTTTTCTCTTATAAAATCAATACATTTATATTGTTTCAAGAGCAGACATAATACAAATGAGAAGTACACCATGAATTATTTAGTCTTTCTATATGCATTTGAGGCATCCTTGGGCGCAACTGACCATACTGTGTGTTTTAACAACCAACTGTTAATTGGCACAATGAAAATAAAGGTTAATTGTCTTAAAATTTACTGAGTCTTCAGAGAATTCACACATTCTGCTGACTTATGCTTTGTGTTCTTTCAAAAGTTCTAAATGCAAATGAGCTAAGCTACCTTTGGAAACTTATTTTTCTTTCAACCTTTACTGTGTATACAGCATCTTTCTATGTCACAACCTAAGTATAAAAGGTCATATTTTTTTTAAACAATTTTTACATTTTGAAGGGCTTTACACAAGCACATGAATACTCCAAATGTGCTTGCTTTGGCAGCACATATACTGACTGTCCCAAATGTGGGACAGAAGCAAGGCTGTGATCGCCATATGTGCAGGTTAAGTTGGAGACCTCAAGGCTTTTAACCTCGCCTGTGCAGGGAACACGTGGAAATACGTTTCCAACCTGCTGGAAGGGACCCTGGCTCATGTACTGACACCGAATCGGATACACACACAGCTCCCAAATGCTGCGCCTCAGAAGCCACCCGAGCAATTTTAAAATCAATTTGGTGTTTGACAGGGAGCCATTGCGATGCCCATAGGAAAGCAGTGACACGCTGAGACCATTTAGATGAAAAAAAATTCTGAGAGCAGCATTTTGCTAAAGTTGAGCTTTTGCAGCATTGCTTTGTTGTTGCTCTCCAAGACCTTTTGAGAAGGGGCATCATGATCCTCTGACCCACAGGTTAAAACAGCAAAGTCTGTTGTCTCAATCTCAGCGGGAAGGCAATTGGTGGATGCTCTCCGGTTTAAAGGTAAAATTAAATTCTTGTCAGAGATCTGAAATTATGATATGGAGACAAAGGTGGATTCCAAATTTCTGCCAAATGTTTGGCATAAGGACAGTGGCTGCTGTCATGAAATTTAGCAAAGACAGGAAGCTTCAGGAAGTAACATAAATCAGGCAGCAATTTTAGAGTCACTATCTGGCATCATTGCCTAGAGCATTTAATAATATGTATTGTATGATAATACTAAATCAGTGTAGTATCTCATTCTTCATATGTGTTTTTAAATTCATATAAATTACATTTGGGTTTAAGTCACTAGCTTTGTATTTTATAATCAATATTATCAGTCGTAGCATCAATCCTACTGAATGCTAAAAATTAACATTCATGACCTTGACCTTCATAATTTTAATATGTGTAGTGTATCCCTTCCTCCTCACTTCTCAGAGAATAATTGCCGAAAGCAGATTCCGCAAGATGGCGTTGCCATTGTAATAACTCAGATCCTATTTCTTTACATTCAAGCATGCCTGTTCGATGTTCAGATTCTAAGTTCTAAAAATCTTGTTGAATTCTAACTGTGGAGTTGTTCAGGTGGTGTGGGATGATCAATTCTTAGAGATAACAAGGACTGGAACAGGAAAAGTTATCTGAAGAAAAGGATGCCACTCAGAAAGAAGAATGAAATGTATCCTAAAACACAGAGGGTTAAGGAGACAAAAATACTAGCTGCCTGTAAATCCCCACTCCCACCCATGGATCTTCTGAATATATGTGCACGGTCACGTGTTGTCCTAGTGAGTAGAGATGCAAATCCATTTCCTTTCAATTTTGGAACCCAAAAGTGAAGACTACTGTCCACTTAGACTCTAGGGACACACTGCTGTGGGCTGTGGTTCTGAGATTCAGGGAGTGCCTCCAAGCCCTTTGCAGCCTCACACAGTAGGAGTGCAGATGGATGGCATGCCTTAGTCTGCCCTAAAAACACCACTTTGTGTGTGTGTGTGTGTGTGTGTGTGTGTGTGAAATCCACGCTGCTAAACCAGACTGCTAGAATCTCATCTATACAATACTAAAGAGCTTATTTTATTTACATTTTACTTCCTAAATTGTGTTTAAAATGCATGCATGTTAATCTCAAATGTTTTTGTTATTAAATGTAAAGCCACACTGCTAGTGAGTAGGCTTATAAAACAACTGAGGAAGAAGAAAATAAAGACAGTGTGTTAGCCTTTACTCTTAATTTCTCTTCAGAATAGCCAGAATTGTTATGCAAAATTTGTTGAATTATTCATGCTGTTCTCATAGTACTTATTTTACTATTCAGTATTTTCGTCATTATAATACATTATTTTGGAGATGTTACTATTTCCATGTGGGGGCCTAGGATATGTATTTTTCTTCCTTTTTAGTACACTTCTGTTTATGCTTACGACAATTCCTATTGAAAATGTTTTTTCTCTGTCATAGAGAATAAATCAAGAACTTCAGTTTTTATATGTAAAAGTCACAGATTTATTACAGGGAAGGAAATATATTGGTTTCATGATATTTGGCTTCAATATTTCATGTGTGTACTTTCCCCACTCTGGATATTCATAACCCGTAACTCAGAAATAACTGGCAAAAATATGCTTTTGTGTTGGGTTTCACACTGACTCAGCTTGCTTTACCCCACCCTCTGTATTTAGAACCCACTAGCCTCCATCCCCTATAATGATTATTGGAAAGTCAATATAATCAGTTATATAAGGACCAGAAATGATAGATTAATTAGCCTAATGTCCATGAGACACATTTTCACATTGGAACAAGGGGCTCCAAGTTCTGAAAATCCAAATAGAATTGAGTATAAGATGGATTCTGATTCCTAGACTGAGCCAGCAGTATTCAAACCTGACAAGCCCTCTCCACCCCCAAAGAGCTTTTCTGGGCGCTTAACAACATCAATTAAAATACAGTTTTTTTCTGGAATCTTTGCTGACTACGACAATATTAATATTATACTGTAGGAAGGATAAAATCCCATGCACCATTTTCATTTTTATTGAACCATTTTCTCATTCCTGACGGTTTCATCCTTGATCCTGATGGCCCCACATTTTTTTACTTTAAAATTTAGGAATGCTAAATCAATGGCCATACATTTTGACTCTGCATCTTCCTCATTTTTAGACTGGCAGCCTCCACCATGATCAGTCATTCATCTCAGTCTGGACAGAATCTCTATCTCTTAGCTTTGCTCACTAAAGTGATTTAGAATTGCTTTTGAACTTGGGTTAGAGGCCACGGACAAATACAGCCCTGAAGAGCATTTTCCATCATTTCAACTCCCAGATGGCATTCTAATATGTTAGCCATCCTCCCAAGGTACTCACCTACTCTTTCACCTTTGCTCAGTTCACAAATGTTTACTTTTGCTCAGTCTGACCTTCTTGGGCAGAATGCAAAACTGCCTTAACCAATTTTTCTGAGCCTGCCTTTACTAATTCTCATCTTCTAGACCATTTGGTTTATCTCTGCAGTCGGCCTGGACCTGCAGTTTATGGAGTTTGTCTGCTGGCAAAGCAACCCCGAATAACCAGTTGAAATTGTGCCAATCAAGTTTATAACAGTACTAAGCATGACTAACTTGTGAAGAATCTCTATGACTGTTTGCTTTGGAGAGGACTCTGAACTGTGATTTCTGACAGTTTATGCTTGAGGAGCTTGCACACATTTGTGTGAAACTGTTGACTGAAACATTGACCATGTGTCCAGGCTCTGCTGCGCACTTACATCTACTACAAACTAGAAACAGGGCTCCCATTTCTGAAATAGGCAAGTGCACAGGGATGAATCTGGGGTAGAGTCCCATGGCCAACCAAACCGAAAGGGACGCAGGTGAGCTTTGCACATAAGGTCGAATCTTGGTTCAATTTACAGTTCTTCAAAAAGCCCAAGGCTTCAAATTTTAGTTCAAGTTTAAGAAAGATGGAGAGGTTATGGCTACAAGATAATAACAAGTGCTTTTAAAGAGTAAAAACTATAACACAATGGAATACTATGCAGCAGGAAGAAAGAAGCTGTTCCTACCCTTCACGACAGCGTGGATGGAACTGGAAAGCATTATGCTAAGTGAAATAAGGCAGGTGGTAAAAGACAAATACCATATGATCTCAGCTAGAAGTGGAACCTAATCAACAAACCAAACAAGCAAGCAAAATAGAACCAGAGATATGAAAATAAAGAACAAATTAACAGTAACCAGAGGGGCAGTGGGAGGGGATAACAGGGGGAAAGAAGGGAAAGGGTGGTCAAGGAACATGTATAAAGGACACATGGACAAAGCCAAAGGGGGGTAGGATTGAGGGTGAGAGGGACATGGAAAAGTGGTGGGAGAAAATGGAAAGAACTGTCCTTGAACAATAATAAACATAAATAAATAAATAATGCTAATAAAATATTTTTAAAAGAAAAAAGTATAACAACTATAGGTTATAATTTTCCATAAATCTTTACTTTCTAAATTGCGGCTCTTTGCATATTTCACTGAGTATCCCTCCCCTAGATGAACATACATGATCCACCCAGAGCTTTATATCCATCACTTTCACAAAGCCTTGGAGGTGGGAGGTGGCATGTTGAATTAAATGTGCCAATCGGTAAAAATAATTAGTGTTCTTTATTGGGTTATCCCAGGTATAACATTTTTGATAGCATTTCAATGCATTTTTTCCTAAAATTCTAAGCAAAAAATAGACTTGGTGAGTATTATTAGAGAAAAACAAATTCCATGACGCTTGTAAGGCAGGCATTAGTAGGGATCAGTGCACGGCTATGGGGACTGCTGCAGTGGAATTTACAGCAGGGAATTCAGAGCCCAGAGCAGTGCGGGCGTCAGTGGGTAAAAAGTTACTAAGAGGAAACATCAAGGGTAACTCAGGTTCTGGCAAAATCAGGCTAACAGACTTCTTTGCTCAAGATAGACCAAAGTGATCAGGCATCACCTGGCAGACTATGGAAGATGAGGGACCTGATCAGATATTGATGGTGATTAGATATTGAGGCAGGATGGCCCAGGGTGGGGGGCAGATGGTTCTTGCCAAAATGACTTAGCAGGGCCCTTGCTAAAACTGGATCTTATAAGAAAATGCACAGTTGGGTCAAGGAGAAGTTCAGGAAGCTAAAGTTCCCCTTACACAGAACTATATGTCATTAGATTTATTCTGGATTTCCTGTATTTTTAAATTTATATGGTTGTTGATTATATATAATTATACAATGCAGATTTCTGAGTTGAAGTCATTTTTTAATTTAAAAAAATTGTTCCCTCTACATGCAAATATATTTTCATTGTTAACACCTCATCATGAACTGACACCTGCTCTTGAGTTTTACTCTTTCTAGTCATAAGGATTTAAAACTGTTACCTAGTTACTGGACAGGTTACCAACCCTAAAAATAATGCCAAAATATGCTATTTCTCAGTGTCCTTTATAAACTATTTTGATATCTCTCAAAACACTTTACTTACAAGATGACCCTGAAAATGAATGAATGCACAAGGTAGATAAACACACTAGGTCATTGATAAACTTGTGTTTAAAACAAAATCACATGGCATCTTGGAGAAGGCATCCTATACTGAGTACTACCCATGAAAGTAGCACCATGTCACATGGTAATGTCTTCCTTAGCTTCTTTGAATGTGTGCTTAGAGTTTCTCAAGAAAGTTAGCAATCCATTTTTGCTAGCACTGGGTCAGTTAATTCTGGGGACTAAAGAACCTGCCTCCTCAGAAAAACTGTCCAAAGTCTTGACATTTCTTGCCATAGTATTGCTAAAAAGTCAGTCAATAGGTACAGCTTGAAATCTGGTTCCCACGGCCTCAGCTGCATGTTATGTTGCCTTACTTTATGCAGGAAGACATGTAACTATAGATTTCACATCCTATTCACAGTAAATTAATGATTGAAAAACTACCTGCAAGATCAATCTTTTTCATTGTTTTATTAAAAAAACAAGGAGCGGAGATCAAAGATGGAGGCATAGGTAGACACACTGTGCCTCCTCGTACAACCAAAAGAAGGACAACAACAAATTTTAAAACAAAAAACAACCAGAACTGACAGAAAATCGAACTGTATGGAAGTCCGACAACCAAGGAACTAAAGGAGAAACTTTCATCCACACAGGTAGGAGGGGCGAGACGG